>JAYMSL010002241.1:0-14765 GCA_036897195.1 Plantago coronopus
TAGGGTTTGGGAAATAAGAAGGAAGGTATATATATATATATTAAAATTAATAATTACAAAAAAAGGTACCGGTCTATTTCGGGGCAAACCGGAAACCGTTTTCTGAACGTACTCAACTTATTTCAATTACGTAAACTTGAATTGAACTGAATTGACCTAAACTAAACTGAATACGAATGAAATTAACGTTAATTACGAAAATAGTGATTTCATATTAATATTTTATGATATAAACAATTATAGTAAATACATTAATTTTGAAAATAGTAATATTATATTAATATTTAATTAACGAAAAATATATATTTAATTTATTCGTATTAAAAAAATAACACAACAAAATTCCAACACAATTTTTAGTACCATCTTCCAAAATACGAGAAAGAATGACCATTTAAATTAAACAAAATTATCGATGTTTACATGTTTCGAAAATAATAATTAGAAATTATTGAATATTCGAAAATAATTATTCAAAGTTATTATTTCGTAATATACACACTCATACATAATACCGCATTTTTTTCGGGGTTTTATTAATATGATATTAATTTTTACATAATAAAAAGAAATCCGTATTAAAAAAAAAAAAAAACGTAAACAAAAACCAAACCAACCCAATTTTACTATCATCTTCCAAAACTCATCTCCATACCACAACACACAAACCCAATTCCCAACACAATCAAAAAAATCAAATAACACAATAACAACCTTTAACCCATCAAATTCACACATCATATCACATTAAAACAAACAAATCCCACTATCATCCATTCACTCCTACCCCACCTCTTACACATATCTTACACATCTCTTACACCCATATAATATTCCCACCTAAAAGCTAAAAAAGCTCTTCTAACATACCAAACAAAAATCTCAATTCTCAATTAACAACTTTTATTATTCCTTTTCTTTTAAAGAAAAACTACGGGCCGTAGCCCCTAGAATATTTTATTATTCCTCAACTTACTAACTCTAAAAACTCTACTCCCTACACTCTTGCCAAACAGGCCGATACTATCCAGGGACAGCTCTGAGATTCGGAGGCCCCGAAAATTCTAATGAGGCCCCAACTATTACCTCTGAACTTAAAGAAGATGATTGAACTTCTCTATATCTCACTCATATATAGATGGTAAAATGAACCCTAAACTCCGAAATTATAGCAAGCAAACAAGCAACGATTTCTTTTCTTCGAAATTAGAGGAATTGATGAACCAATTGAATGTTTATTGAGAAGAAATCGAGAAATAGTGTGAATTAATGTAGAAATTGGAAGATGGAAAGAAGTAGAGGAGCAGGCAGAAGAAGAAACGGTTGTGTGGAGGTTGGAGAGTGAATGTCGTCCTTTCCCTGTCTTCCAATTTAACACGTTTGTCTTTCTTTTTTTAAAAAAAAAAAAAACCTATATAGTACTGTTGGGTTGGGCCTGGGAGGCCCCTAGGCAAAGGGGGCCCTGTTCGGTTGGGCTGAAGGAACTGGCCCAACGTCGGCCCTGATACTATCTATGGGAAAGAAAACCAAATCCAAATAATTATATGGGCATATTTTCAGAAAAAAGTCAGAAAACTATCTACCCATTTCAAATTATGACATTTTGCAATAATCTGTACATTCGAAAATAAAATGTATAACTTGTGTACATTTTGCACAAAATATAACATAAATGCAACTTAAATGTACAGATTATTGATCAACTTAACGCATGTTGGGAGTCATAAGGTGGTCCAACGGTTGAAAAAATGAGTTGAAATTCATTGCAAGTAGGAGGTTGGGGTTTGAGTCTCGGGAGGCACTGGTGTGTATATTACTAATATTTACTTGATAGTTTGTAATATTTTGCCTTTTTTTAAAAAAAAAAAACTTAACGCGTGTTACCATTCTGTCTTTTTTGTTTTGAAATTGTTGTTCTTAGAGGGTATTTACTTGTAATCCACCCTAATTCTACATGGCTCTTAAGTTGGATATTGAGAAAGCCTATATAATACGTCGGATATATTCGAACTTTCTTCAATTAGATTTAGGCTCTGCTTGTTGAGGATTTCAAAACTTAACTGAACTGAATAGATCTGAATTAAGTAAAGTACAATTTGAACTAACCAAATCTAAATTTATTCGATTTAAACTGAATAAATTTAAACATAGAGAATAAAACAGCATTAACAAAGTTAAACTTTCTTAATATATAGTGTTATTCAATACTCATGCATGTCTTGGGTGACTATCGGATCTTTCTCAGTCAAACATCGATCCTTCTTCTCTCTAGGCTTCCTGATACTTCTGTTCAAGAAGCTACTCACCCCATCTAGTTATGGAATTCTTGCTTAGACAAAGAGAACTTTTCAGAACATGGCAGCTTGGCGATGGGCATATATAGGTTGTATTTTTTAGTTCGTCCAGAGACACACAAGTAGAAAAAGAAAAAATAAAACTTAAAAAGGGCGTGATAGATTAATAAACTAAAAATTCAGTTGTGAAAAAGTTGATGTTGGTGACATTAACAGAAAGAAACTAGTTATATAGTCAATCTACAGTATCCAATTCCTGTGAGTAAGAAAGTAGCTAGCCTAGTACAATCTCACAAATACAAACAGGACAAATCAATCTCGCATATACAAACAGGACAAATCAGATACTGGCCGGCTGATTTAGAATAAATCTCTACTCTAATCACCACATTCAACTCAAAATTTTAAAAAATAAATCAAAACCATACATGAGTAACATGATTACATACATAAAACGATACAGTAAAGATTGTTAATTACATGTTGTTGCTAAATAAACCAGAAGAAATTCGAGCAAACATACATGAATATTCAGAAACATAGATAGGTATGATAATGTAACACACATGAGCAACTTGTACTATTGCTACACGCTAAAAAATGTGCTTCTTTCTGATTCTTACAGAAACAGCAAAACAATATATAGTTCCTATAATACAGACTAGGAGTCATTTGGTCATGAGTGGCGAGGAGGTGATCCATCATCAAGCCAATCTCCATAGATCCGATTGATCTTTTTGCCCAGTTTCCAATTTAATTTCTTCCTTTCCTCTCCATCACCAATCGTTGCCAAATTAGCAGCAGGATTGCCGGACACAACAACTGAGAGAGGGTTCATTGGAGCAGGTGCATAATTTAAAGTTGGTTGAGTATCAACACGCGCGACCTTCAAGTCTGTTGATATATAAATAAGCCCAATTATACGGTAGAACAAAAGAAAACAATCATAAGTAAACTTTTCAATGTTAGATGCATGATCACATGGTCTTAATTTCATCTCTCTATAATAGTGCTACTCACAATGAAAAGTGAGACGGTAGATCATTGATTTTGTCCCTAGCATAATAGAAATCGTAATATGGATACTTTTATCTAGAAAATAAATAAATACCTGACACGCCATGAGCATAGTGACACCTGTCGCCATACGTGCACTGGTTATTTTCCCATTTAGCACATATTTTGGTTTTCCAGTATACCATCTTTTGTTGGTCGCCATCGCCACAAGTGCTACTCCTTGTATTCTCTGTTGGTCCGATGCTGATAAAGGTAGTTTCTCTCCTACCAAGTTCGTCTCCCTCAAACCTCGGATTTCCAACGCAGCTCTCCCTCCTACCCGGTACATGACCCTCAACCCTTGGAGGATTTCGACGCTCATGAAGAAAGTTGCACCTGTCTCCATACGGACACTCTTCTCCGTTATAATACTTCTTGCATATCTTCATTCTTGGGAGTCGATCATCACCAGCATTGGTATCACTGCCGCTACCCCTATCCTTTTCTTGGATATACGTTTGCCAATTCGGTGGTGGCTTACGTAAATCAACATGCCCATGAGCAAAGGAACAAGTACTCCCGTTCGGACATCCACCACCTTGCATAAACCTCACACAAAGACGAGTCTTATAGAATATATGGCCAGTCCCAGTACCTCTATTACCCGGAAGAGGTGGAGTGTTCACTCTCATATTTTGCACAAGATTCTGTGGGTTTTCAGCAGAGTTTCTTTGCCGCTTGTATGGATGGTCAAGAGTTTCCATAGAATCCTGTTGTTCTATTTGCATCATTGATGGGTGATGAGTATAACCACCAGGAAAAGGCTGCGACATTGATGGGTGAGTATAACCGCCAGGAAAAGGTTGTGACGTAAATTGATGTGGTGGTGGATCAGAATAAGTCATCGTTACCTACCTTCTCTTGATCAAATTCCTGGAAAAAAAAAGAAAGAAAGACAGTTCAGAATTTTGGCCAAATAAAATTTAACACATGGGGGTTATATAAAGTGGTCTACAGGGTCGGATTCCTGCAGAGTACATAATTAGAAGAAAGAAGTTAGAAGTAGGATTACTGCACTCCACAGGTTTAAGAGAAGGAAAGAGATTTATGTATATATTAATTTGTAATTCGCAATAAAGAACAAAAGTACAAAACATATTATATACACTAAATATCAGAACACAAACCATAAATTGTTTGCATGGAGAACTCATTTAGAAAGTCAGAAACATATATTTTAACTATTGTAAATCCAATAGCACAGAGTGGCCATACATACAGATAACAGAAGCAAATACTCAAACCCGAGAACAAGCTAAAATGAGCTTTTAAATGACTTTCAAAATGTAGAGGGTAAAGTGGTCATTTCAAGAAGGTTAGCAAGTCAATTAACGGGCAGAACCGTAAATTTTTAGCGGCAATGGCAGGTAGTAGTTAAGCAAGAAATCAGGGGTAAAACAGTCATTTACGGCTCCGGAGCAAAAAGAAGTGTTTTAAAGGTTCTGGGGTCAAAGCGGAATTAAGGAAACTTTCGAAAACTGCACCCAGCTCCCCGCGCACCTCAAATTCTCAAAAAGGAGGGTTTCTACTTTTCCAGTTATGCAATTAAGTCCCTGAAACTCTAAAACTTCAAAAACTCGATTCCAGTTTTACGAAACATCATCCTAGACGTAAACCCTCAATCAAACGACCCAGAATAGCAATAAATCAACTCAATGCGTGTTCAAGATCATCAAATCTCCGTCCCCTGTTCAATTCGCGAATACAAACCCGCCATTCCATCTCAATTTCAGTTCGTCTACGGTTCCATATCATTCTTCCATCATCCAGTTCAAGGTACAGAGGTGGGTATGATCAGAATTCTCAAGGTTCCCCAATTTACACACATACGATGATACGCATAGCACATGAACAGAACAGAACATAACAGAGTACAAGAAAGAGCAAGAACAGAGGAGTCGACATAAAGAAGCACATAAAATAACAAGGGAGGTTTACCTGATACTCGAATAAGAAACGTCAATGGCAGAGGAGGACGAATGAAAGGCGGCAGACAGGGAAAACACAACACCTAATGTCACCATTAGGGATTAAACAATCAATTAAATTAAACAACTAAACAAGGGTTTTGGGCCTAACAGAGCTGGGTTTAGTTCTCATAATCATGGGCTTAAATTGAACCGGGGAAAGTTTGACCCAGACTGCCAGAGTCGCCTTACCCCCAACAAAATTGGAAAAACGGCAACTCGTTTCTTCTGTAGTTCCCGTCCAAATATTCATTGGAAAAGAATAAATTTCATTTCTGTTTTAACCAAAAAATAGGACTGAGCAGAATGGGTCCGGACCCGGAATCCGGACCGGACCCGGACCGGACCGGTCCGGGTTACGTACGGTCCGGACCACGGGTCATGCGTTTCCCCAAACTCCGGGTCCGGTCCGGGTCCGGGCCAAACCCGGAAATTTCCGGGTTTGGCCCGGATGACCCGGAGTTTTATTTTCAATTAGTCTTTACTGCCTCCTAAGTCCTAACTACACTACATTCACCATACTGGGAGTCTTAAAGTTCCATGCTGAAATTCTTGAATTGGGAATTTAAGGTTCCATGCCCAGTTAGTTTGTGTATTTTTACTAATTCATTGCATGTGATATTTAGGACAGTTAAGTGTACTAATGGAAATCTGCTTAAACGTTGACAAATTCTCTAACTTCTGGTTTAAATTAAAAAAAAGACAAACTATCACATTTAAAATCTTAAAATTCATCTAGTAGTATTTGACAAAGTTACTGGGGAATTAGAGAAGAGTGGGCATATTTGTCGAGTTCAATGTCCTTGACTTGGTATATAATAAACTTTGATTCATTTCGAATTTTATTTAAAGTGAACTGAACTGAATTTAAGTATAAATTTGTCATGCGTACATTTAAATTGAACTAAACGAACTTGGACAGAACTAAACGTATTAAGATGAACTGTTTTGTTAGTGATGATGATGGCATAAATTATGGATATGCGTTAGTCCGGCCATTTGAAGATGATTGTTTTGCAAAGTAAATGAGATACTAATATTGTCTATATTTTCATCACATGCCAAAATACAATCTGTTTTATAAAATTGCTAAAATTTCCGGACTAATCTGGTCCAGCCCGGTCCGGTCCGATTTCATCGGGTCCGGTCCGGGTTGGACCCGGACAAATCCGGTCCGGGCTACGGGTCACTAAAACAGTGACCCGAATAATCCGGTCCATTCCGGACCGGTCCGGTCCGGTCCGGGTCTGGACCGGTGCTCAGTCCTGCCAAAAAATACCCCTACAGTTTGACATTCCCTGTCCAAAACAAGAAATCGGAACTGAAACAGAGTCCTCTGTTATTACCGTAAGAATAAAAAATCTACACTACATATACTAAATTGAAATTGGATGAGTGGATGAATGCAGGGGCTGCGGAGACGGAGCGGCCGAGCGGGCGAGCAGGGCGACTGCCCCCGAATTTTAAAATTCACGTATTTTGTACATGACTTTTAAATTTTTTAGTATTTTCACTCCTGAAGTAATAAATTTTTGTTTTCTTAACTAAAATGAATAGGAACGGATTGTCATTGTATTACTCCAACATTAAACATGTCTTAAATCATGACATTAATGTTAGCTAGCAAATTGGATTAAGACACTTCTAATAGATTCCATTTGACCAAACTAAACAACTTTTTTTTTATCTATGTGCCTTAATGTTTCAAACAACAGTTTCATGTTCCTGAAACACTAAATGCACACTAAAACATAGTCCTCAAAAAATGTCATCAAACACAGGTCATTATCACTTTCCTAGACTAAAGAAGCCATGGCAGGTCTCCTATCCAAGACTCTTATTGCATTCTTCCTTACGTTCCTCCTCCTTGCTCTTGCATTCCTAGCTTTCCTGCTCCAGCTACCTGACACGATTATTTGGTTCAGAAACGAAAACTTGTTTGAACGTGTTCCTTCTTCGTTTTCCGATTGCCAGGGAGTTCTTGCACAAAGTGGAACGTTGTCTTTTCCTTATTATAGAGACTTGAATTTTGATTTTGAGTCTGATATTAGACCAAAGGTTCCTTTTTTACTTTTAACTAATCAGTTCTGTTTATTTTACCCATTAAATATACCTATTTCTGGATATGTTTTGGTTATCGGAAATCGGGGAGTGTTTATGGGTCCTTCAGGTTTTATGCTTTTCGAAACTAAAAATGCGAAGAAAAAAGAAAAAGTATAGTGTTAGGGAAGTTTTATGATGATTTCATCTCTACATAAAACCATAACCTTTTGGGATATTCATGAAACTGTTCTTGTTTCAGATATGCATAACCTCGACTACTTCTGCTGGTCTAGAACAGATTCTGCCTTGGATATTTTATCACAAGGTTGTCGGCGTTGAATACTTCTACCTATTTGTGGAAGGGAAAGCTACATCTAGTGATGCGTCCAATGTTCTAAGATCCATCCCGGTCAGTTCATGATTTTCAGCCTGATATCTTTGAGTTAACTTAGTTTTTGTATACATCGATATATGGAAATTTCAGAATAAAGGAGCTTATACTTTGTGTTTTTTTTATCTCACTTCTTCGCAGGGTGTAAAGATTATTCATAGAACAAAGGAGCTAGAGGAGCAACAATCAAACAGGTCCGCTAACATCTCACTTAGCATCAGAGCAATCACTAGTCCTAGTTTCTAATAGGAACTCAATTTTATCTATAACCATACATGTATCACATGCTGTGTCTTTATGAGATTTTTCAGTAGGATCTGGAATGAAACTTGGCTGTCCCCCTTCTTTTACAAACCATGCAACTACGAGTTATTTGTGAAGCAGACCTTGAATATGGAAACCAGCATTGTCATGGCAAGGGTAAGTACATGTTTCTACTATTGCCAGATAAGATCAAACCATGTATAACCTATAGTTTTTCTCAATTAGTTTCTTTCAAATGTCCGTTAGGAATCTGGAATCGATTGGATTATCCATCTTGACACGGACGAGCTTATGCATCCAGAGGGTGCTAACGGGTACTCTATCCAGAAGTTCCTAGCAGACATGCCTGAGGATGTCGACACTGTTGTTTTTCCCAACTACGTGAGTGAGTGCATTGCACATATATAAATGAATGAGTGTCTGTTGATGCATGTTGTTTAAGAATAAAAAGGTATAAATATGTTTCACTTTTACAGGAGAGTGCTGTTGAAAGTGATGACATAAGAGAACCTTTCAGTGAGGTAGTCTGTTTTTACCAATTTCGTGCCCGGAAGGCCGGAACATGAATTTGTGTTGAAACTTTTGTGTTTTATTTCAGGTCACTATGTTCAAGAAGAACTTTGATCATGTTCCACCAGAGACTTATTACCGGTACCACGGTGAAGCATGTCGTGGTAATCCAAACTATTTTCTAACTTATGGGAATGGAAAATCTGCTGCTCGCGTTCGAGATGGTCTACGCCCTAATGGTGCTCACAGATGGAACAACTATATGAAAGTTCCAAAGTATGTTTCCTAATTGTAGATTTGGCATTTACTTTGCATGGTTCTGTTTTTCACTTCCACTCCGATCCTGTTTTTCATTTTTTTTCTTTTTTTGCTGGAGGTTCTAATGCTCCATTTCTCTCACAGTGAGATCGAACCAGAAGAAGGTGCAGTTCTACACTATACTTATTCAAAGTTTTCGGATCTTACATCAAGGCATGATCGTTGTGGCTGTAAACTTACAAAAGAAGACATTGCAAGATGTTTCATGCTGGATTTTGATAGGGATGTAAGTTGTATCAAACATCAAACTCTCAAATATTCACTACACAACTAAAAAAGCGATACAACTATATAAGTTGGCCTGCAATATATGTAACAACAGCTGGTTTTTTTTTTTTGGAAGAGGTGTAACAACAGCTGGTTAGTTTTGTTTCTTACAGTGTCATTATTCTTAACAAAATTTTGGTTTTTATTTCAGGCATTTGTAGTTGCTTCGGTTGGTACACAGAAAGATATGCTCCAATGGTAAGGATTACAACGCAAAGCTCTAGCTTTCTAACGTTGAAGTCTCTCCAGATGATCCATTTGTTCTGTGTGTCTAACGTCTTGTATTTGATCTTCGACATTGTTGCTTCATTTCTCCTCCAGGTACCGTCAACATGTTGTATGGACAGATAATGAACTAAAATCTAAACTGTTGAAAGCTGGAATTCTAACACGAATTTACACGCCTATGGTACATAATTCATTTGATAGCCATTGCCAAAATTACCACAACCTTTTCATCTTATGTAGTAATTAAACCCGATGCTCATATATTTTCTACATTTGTAGGTAATTATTCAAACTTTGAGGGAGTCCGGAGTTTTAAGCTCCGTCATTCATCAAGCAACAAGAACTAAAGTATCCATTCAAGAAAGATCGGTATGATGCATTTTCTTGATACGTGATATGTCTCATCTTGGAACAGCAGTCAATAGAGACATCAGACATGGATGTAGGAATTAACTATACTATTACTTCCATCTACACAGAGTAGTAGTCACTATAACTGATTGGCAATATAGAGCTTCAGATCCATTTGCAGGGGATTTTCTACATAGATTTAGTTCACAAGATATTTCTTCCATGTTGGAAAAAGAGTGATTGTGGACTCTGACATGAATATAGCAGTTGTAGCTTGTTTACTGAGCATTCTTATTGTACAAAACGGACTCTTGAGCATGTAGAGGAACACTATCTCGTTCCCAAAACGGACTCATGAGTACTTATACATTATAATATAAAGCTTTTTCCTTCAAATAAAATTGACTTACCGAGTTTTGTGAGTGATAAATCCGACTTTCCGAAAGATTTATCCCCGTTCTCTAGTACAGTATCTACAAACAACATTAAAAAAAAAAAATATACAAAAAGAATTTACAGCTGGTTGGCGCCACAATAAAATGGCAGTTCACTAACCTAAGCACACTGCTCACTTCAGTCACCAGTTGTATTCTATGTCCGATGTTTGCAGTTCTAAAATTAGGGTTCCGCTATTCAACCGCTGCCACAAGGTATCTCCGATTCTCCATATAAACTGTAAAAAATTCAAGTACCGCAATACTACTTCTTTCCCAATTTCTCAATCAATTACCTTCGCATGTAATTGTTCGCAGTTTCTCTGGAGCGAATTATAGGATTCCCAAATTCACTGGCGCTTTTCTTGTAAACCTCAAAATGGGTTCCCAAAGATTCTGCCCAACCTCATCAAATATTACAAAATCCCCCACGAATTCTGTAAAGGTTGATACTTTCTAAACTTATCTTTGCAATATATATTGTTTATTCAATTTCTTGATTACTTTGATGTTTTTCAAAGATGTTGCTGTGTATGAATGTTGGTTTTGCTTGAATTTTAGGTTAGTAGTGGAAAAGGTAGAAATGCTCTGGACGATTGTGGGAAGGAGATGGATGATATGACTACTCTTGAGCAGATGAAGTCGAAATTGGGGTACATTCTGCGTCTTTCATTGTGTTTGTACTTTGTGATCTGTACTTCAAACCTTTAAGGAAGTATGATGGGTTGAATTGTGTATTTTTAAGTAGAATAATGTATTGCTTGTTCGTCCTGGCCTTTTCATCTGTCTAATATGCAAAAAAATCATGTGCATTAGAAGGTTTACAGCTTACAGGCTGGGTTTTTACTTTTCGGTGGTGGTGCTGTAGTTGAAACGGCTAGGCATTCAGAGTCCACCTATTTGTGAACAATGCTACAGATTCATTTTCAGTGTAGGCTTGCACCTTGTCAATTGTCATTATTCTTTTCGATGATGGTTTTGCTTTTTTTTTCTTTTCTTTTCTGTATGTGTAGAGATTGATTAGAAAATATGTGTATCTGTAAATGCCTTTCTGACCGGACCTTCTCTGGTAATATGTAGTGAGGGTGCTGCTGCCAAAGGTTCAAAGCATGCACTTACCTCCAACTTGAAGAAGGACAAGAATGGTAATTTTTTCTGCTTTCTTTGTGTATTGTCAGTAAGCATTTCATGCTCAAGGATTAGATCAACTACTTGCTTTTACATTAGTTTGTCTCTATATTTAGGTCTAGAAGCATAATCATTTTCTGGATACAGATGAAGGATTCACAGGACAAGATCAAGTAATAGGCGAGAAGAGACCAGCAGTGGTAAAAACTTACTTGAAAAGAAAAGCTAAAGGGTTACCTGAAAATGATAATGTTCAGTCAGTGAACAAAGACTCAGATATATCTGGAGTGAAAACTACAAAGAGAAGAGTAAAAGTTTCATCTGCGGATGCTTCTAACATCGAAACTTCTCAGATAATTAGTGAACAAGAGCTGATTGTGGAGTCAGTTGAGACAAAAGGTGACAGCATTTCTCTGTTTCAGGGTCAATATAATTCATCCTGGCACATAATGTCCCATGCTAATTTATTTTTCAATTGTATCAGGTAGAAAGTCTTCACTTGCTAAGAGAAAAGTCTCAACAAGTAGCACAACTTCAACAGAAGTTACCACCAATGTTGAACATACTGTAACAGAGCCATGGACAGTTCTTACTCACAAAAAGCCACAAAAAGGTTGGATTTCTTATAATCCTAAAACCATGAGGCCATCTACTCTTGATACGAGCACAAAGAGCATTAAGATTATGTCTTGGAATGTTAATGGGTTAAGAGCTCTGCTGAAGTTGGAGTTTTCTGTTATGCAACTTGCCCAGAGAGAAAATTTTGACGTTTTATGCTTGCAAGAGACCAAACTACAGGCATGTACTGCTAATTTTGTGTTTCCTTTTTGTCTAAAACATCTACAGTGGTGTTGGTTCCATTTCTATGATATTACTACCTTGGTATAAAGAAGAGTTATGATTATACCTTCCCATCCACTGCAAAAATCTGTCTGTTTTCGATATTGTTGAAGAATGTTAGTGATCCTTTAGAAACTGAGGTCCTCTAAGTGTACAAAGTTAACCAACTGGGAATCACCTCATCTTTGCCTTCAGAACAGTTATAAAATGTCTACAGAGAATGGAGTTGAGAGTTAGCTGGGACGTGACAGACATGTAACAGAACTATGTATAGGCAGGGCCGTTTTGGTAATTTCGGTGGCCCTGTGTGATTCATTAATATAGGTCCCAAATATTAATATAATAAAAAATTGTACGTTTTTTTTAAAATAAAAAGTTAACTTACAAATGTAAAAATAAGTGAATTATATTGTGAGAAAGGCATATATTAAAAAATGAAAATAAAAAGATACAGTAGAATAATATAATATGATATAAAGTAAATGAAAAAAAATAAAGTAAAAATAAGTACAACATGATATAAGTATAACCAACAAATTCTTACTACTAATACTGACATAAAACATATAAAATGAAGTGAAATGTTTGTATTCAAAATAATAAAATATTATTTTATAAAGTTAAAATAAAAGAAGATATTTAATGTCGAAATACAAAGAATAGAGTACAAGAATTAAAATGAGAAACGGAAAGTTAAAAGAGTTATAAACAGCCTCGAAAGTGTGTTCAAAATAATAAAAAATAAATTAGAACCGTAAAATAAAAGATATACATTAAATATGGATGTAAAAAAGGTCAGGGAAAGGCTCCAATAGCATCGAACCTGTGATCTAGCGAGAAGGGGAAACTCTGAGTAACTAAATTTCAGCCATCATACCACATTGATAGAAATATTATTTTACTAAAAATATATAATGTATATATCCAGTCAGACAATATGGGGGCCCTAAATTTTGTGAGGTCCTGTGCGGTCAGGCTTTCCGCACAGGGCCTTAGCCGGGCCTCTGTATAGGAATGCTGCAGCACTACTATAACCCTACTATCATGTGTTACTTAACCACTGAGCAGATTATTTAATTTGGGTAATCCAGTATCCTGCAAAGCATGTTGTTTCATGGATTGTGTTCCAGACCTGCTAATTATGATGAAGGCAGAAATTAAACCTATTAAAAAGCATGAATCAATGAACTCAGATTACATACTAGTTACTCTCATTTTGACTAGAAGGCATGCTACTGACATGGCATTGCCCTTTCAGAGGTTAAAATGAAAGACCTCATTCACAGAAAGAAGATTTGAAACATAGGGATAGCTTTATTTGCATTTTGCAACTGTGCACCATTTGGATTGCCGTATATCGTATGTATGGGTTATGTCTCTCTAGATAACTTGTGCATTTACAAAAGGCCACGGTTTCAGACTTTTCATTGGCCTACAGGCCCATTCTAACAAGCTTTAGCTGCATATTTTATTTCCTATTCTATCCCTTTAACTAAAAAACACAGATATTATGATACTCAATGTGATTCGCTTTTTGAGTGCTAGCATAAATCTTGCTATGGTAGCTGTAAGTTTTTCCATCTGGAGCAGGAAAAAGATGTTGATGCAATCAGACAGAAACTTCTTGAAGGATATGACCATAGCTATTGGTCCTGTAGTGTGGCTAAACTGGGGTATTCTGGCACTGCTATAATCTCAAGGGTAATCGTCTCCTCCCCTTTCTTCTTAATTCATGTAGTAAGGACCCTCTGGTATACGTTATTATATATGTCTTTTGTTTCACCTCGTTCTTGCCAGTTCACACCAAATTCTATGATTGTGTTATGTGTATGTGCCTTAGAGTTAGACTTCCCTATTCTAAGAACCCCGCATTCCATTCCACTACAAGGAACTGAATTTCTATTGTTCCAATTTTATTTATTCGAATATGCAACTAAATCGTGAACCCCAGCCAAGTAAGAAAAGCCCAAGTTTCTTTTCGGTCCAAAATCCAATAGGATCCCGTGTTATTCCACACGGCTCCAGAACAAATTCCGTTTCTAACGCTCTTAACTACTGTAAACCAGAATTGATTGTCTCACACTTCTACTCTTGTTACTGCCTTTTTGTGTTTGGTGTGTAGGCAGGGTAGTAATTTAACTGTCATCAAAAATTGAGATTGTTGCAACTTGCAAGTCACCAAGTCATGTCAGACTGACTGAAAATGTTCACCCCCCACCTACTTTCTTGCTTTTTCAGATAAAACCCATTTCTGTTAGATATGGTCTGGGTATACCGGATCATGATGCTGAAGGGCGCATTGTGACGGTGGAGTTTGAGGAATTCTACTTACTGAGTGCCTATGTTCCTAATTCTAGTGACGGCCTTAAACGCCTGGTACCTTGAACTTATCTGTGTTCCAATTAATCCAGAATTCAAAATAATAATCTTATACTAGTAAAACTGACAAGAATCCTTTTTTCTAGCCATACAGAATTACTCAGTGGGATCCTTCTCTAAGCAAGTACATAAAAGTAAGTAGCATTTTATCCTGAAAATGCATTTCTGCCTTTTACGGTTTTACCTGTTGTTATATCTAGGGGTGTTAACGAACCGAGTCGCTCGCGAGCCGCTCGAAAAAAAGCTCGGTCAACGCTCAGCTCGAGCTCGTGATCGGTCAACGCGAGCTCGTTCG
>JAYMSL010002242.1:0-14763 GCA_036897195.1 Plantago coronopus
GCCTTGGGGGGTAAATTCATGTGTTTTTAATTCTCCCAAAAAAAAAAAAAAAAAAAGGCTCAATGTAGTGAGAAGCCCCGTCAAACTTCATCTTCATCCTTACTGGGAATTGGATCCCAGTAAAGTAAGTCAGAATCTGAAGAATCCCATCACCCCCACACTTGTATCATTCAACATTAACACTTGTTCATGCGGCAAAATTTACAATTTTGCAAAATTAACCACATTATCTCAAGTGATTACAATTACTAACCAAGATAACAAGATCATTTGTGGATTCATGATAGATAACATGCATGAATTGATCAAATGCTACCAGAAGTTACATGTCCTTCCTTGGTCTGCCCCTCCCTTTGTTAGAGAAGAGAGGTTTCCCCTTTCTTCCGGCTTTCGTTACTCGCGCTTCTATTACATTGCCTGAATTCGGGATGAAGCTGAACGAAACTGTGTCTCCCTCGAAAACCCTTTTGCTCTTCAAGAAGACAGTCAAGCTAGTCATGTAATGCTGGCGCCCTCGCCTTCTTACAGGAACTCGCCACTCGCCCCCTTTGCCATCCTTCAACATTACTTCTTTGATAGTCAAAATTTCAGTTCCCCTTACAAAACTTTCTGGAATGACCTGATACAATAATGTAGACATGTTGAATTAGAATTAAGAAAAACCAAATAACATAGTAATTAAACATACTAAGAATGGAGTTAAGCTGATTTTATTCACCAGTCTGTTTCTATGACTCTCCATCATTTCCTTGGAAAATGTCCATGTTCTTCCATCACGATCAACATCACTTTCTGTATCCACCGGAACGTTTTCAGGCTCACTTCTGGCATGATCTCTTGGTTTGTATGGAGCAGTTGTTAGATACTTTCGCCCTTCCCTTCGTACATACTCGAACAGCTTGCCTTCGCTGACCAAGTCTACAACTCGAGCTTCTATTACATTGTAAAAACTGGAGAGCCAGCTGAAGGACATAGTGCTTCCAACGGTGACCTTGTTTTCGGTTAGGAATTTCCTCAATCCACCAACAAGAATATACTGGCCACGATCTGTCAATTTTAGTGTAACCGGCCACGTATTTCCATTTGCATTCCGAACCCTTACTTCCCTTGTCCCTGTCATGCCAGTGACTTTACCAAATGCCTTTGGAAGTGCCTGAAACATTCATCAAGAAAGTTTATAACAGCCTAATACAGCAAACAACACGACAGAACTTGAAAGGATGGTTTCTTGTGGAATATTTACCAGAAAGTAGACATTGTAACCCTTCAATTTCGTGGTGAATTTAGTAGTCATGCCACTGCCGGATCCAACTTCTGTTCACACGACGCACAGTTGAGACTTACAGTTAAAAAGTTCCATTCAATAGCATCTATCATCTATGGCAGGGATCTATGCATGGCATCCAACTATCCCATTCAGTAGCATCTATGGCAGGGATCCATGGCGTCCAACTACTTGAAACAATTACGTGTGATTGTATTTGTACTTCGTAATGTTATTCATTTTTTCTTCCATTCACTTCTATTTTATCTGAACACGATATTCATCCTCTACCTCTCTTCTACAACAAGTACTAAATTCATGTGAAATTGATTGCAGAACTAATAGAAAAATACTAAGATAGCATGCATTTTCTGTCATCAGTCACAAGATCCATGAAGTTGAATGACTAAAACAACAGTGCATAGTTACTTATTACTAGCAAATAGTAACATAGTATGTGAAGATAAACAAAGAGAAATGGACTTACCACCAAGATTCACCTTCCGAGCTGATTTTCTCACTTGATTTGCATTCAAATCACTAGTATTAGGCCTCTTTCTCCCTGTCATCTGCACTGTGGAAATATGTTCAACAATTTTCTTTTTACCTTTCCGGGACCTAGAGACCCTTCCCAACAAACCTCGAGTATCATGTGAGTCATGTCCATTAGCACGAGTAACACTTGACAAAACAGTTTTAGGCCTCTTTCTCCCTGTCATCTGCACTGTGGAAATATGTTCAACAACTTTCTTTTTACCTTTCCGGGACCTAGAGACCCTTCCCAACGAACCTCGAGAATCATGTGAGTCATGTTCATTAGCACGAGTAACGCTTGACAAAACAGTTTTAGGCCTTCTTGTAGCATGATCCCCTGTTGCAAGTGAAGCAATAACCTGATCCCCATTCCTCTTTAGATTGTTAAATGTCTTACTTTTGTTGGTTCCCAATTCCACAATTCGGGTTTCTATCACATTGTCAGAACCCGGAACCAAGGTGAATGACATTTTGCTGCCAATAATAACATTGTTTTCTTTGAGGAAGATATTCCATCCCGAACATATCTCATATGTGCCCCCCTTTTTATAATTTACAGGAACAGTGCACTTCCTTCCATTCGCACTCAGCAGCGTTATGTCCCTATCTGTTGTTATATCGGTGCCTTCAGTAAACTCCCTTGGAAACAGCTGAGACATTAGAGGAAGTCATGACAACAATTCAATAGGAAATATCGAAGCCACAACATTAAACAGGCTAGCAAGGTATGTTAAAGAACACTCACAATTCTGTATGCATTGCAAATCATCAATTGTTTGGTGAAGCTCTTACTCTTTCCTATACCTGATGCACCCAATTGATCAGTGTTTTCAGCACGACGATCACCTGATTACGCAAACAAAATGTGGAGGCTTACATTTACAGGAAGATCAGTGAACTAGTGTTATCTTAACTACTACTACTACTACTGGAGAAAGAAATTATCATATCATATGATTGCAATATATAGAAAATGTAATATAATTGATTGACCATCCCAGCAGAAGCAGAAGCTATGAGCCTATGAATCTTAGCTTAACTCCTACATTAACATTTAACACTTTACAATTAATCTTCTTTGACAACGAAGCGCACCTCAGTCATACTCTTCGAGTTTAACACTATCGAAATTCAACATAAACAGTTTATCATTGGATGGGCAAGACATGGTCAAAACTGCAAATCACATCACCAACCAAAATACAGAACATGGCTCACAAAACAGAGAACATAAATTAATTAAATGCCAAAACAGATCAATAGATCATATGCATAAAGCAAAAGCAAAATGAAGGGGGAAAATACCAGTATGTTCCTCAGAAGTTCTCTCCGAGAAAGCAGCAGAATGATGATGATCAAGAGGGTAATCTATCTGCATAGCAGTCATATCATATATCCTAACATCAAATTTCGATGATTCGGCATCGAACTGAAATAGCAATAAATAGCTAAATTGCAAGGAGTAACGCTCCCTAAATTCCTTCCACCCATTACTGAACCATATATCACCATTATCATCACGAATCAGATCAATTTTCCATAGCTTGGAAGCACACGGAACCTTGAAGAAGACAGAAGCAGGCAGATCCTTCCCATATCTTCGTGTAAACTCTTCTGGTATCCTCTGCAATGGTAAAGCAAAGTGATTCAGAAGTTGTAAGTAAACTAACTAGCTGCACAAACAGAGTAATTAAAGAAGGAGGAAAAAAAACAGATAAACAGAGACTTACTAGTCTCTCACATAAAGGGTCGAATATGATCTTGAAAAAGGATGGTGGGATTTGCAAATCCATGTTTCTATGCTTGTTAGTGAAATGTGGTTGGTTTTATACTCTCCCTCCTATTCTAAAAGGGAAAATGTTTTACAGTACCAATCGAAGTTGCTGAATGGATTTAGAGTGTATTTTAACACATTGGGTATTTGGGTGTAATAAGATATAATAATGACAATTAGGTCTAGTACAAAGTAATTCCTCCGGTTCACCCGAACTTTCGCATCTGACTTTACATTCAACCAAATAAGAGGAGTAATTTTGAGTAAAATATTGATAATGAGTTTGAAAAATAGATATATTTATTGTTACTGAATTTGAAAAGTTAATGGGTGTATTATTTTTTAATATATTTATTGCTTTTTCTTTTGGTAATGAAAGAAATATCAAATAACTAGAAAGCTATTATATCGAGTCTTTACGTAAAATAGAAAGGAAATAAGACGGTAAATTCTCCAAGTTCAGGAACGGGCCCGGTTCTAGGGGAATTTGCCGAGCCAAGTAATCAGCAGCTTCATTCGCAGTGCACTTTATCCAACAAAGTTCAGCCAACCATGGTTGCCGTAGTAATTTCCGACAATGGTCAACACGGGGTCGTAAAGACTCCGGGACTGTCTCTAGCTCATTAACCATGCGGAACACAAGTAATGAGTCAGTTTCAATTATCAGACGAGGTATTCTTCTCTTGAGTGCTTCCTCGAGACCAAATTCAAGAGCGTGAAGCTCAGCTTCACCAACCGATGATCGACGAACCATCTTCACGAAGCCCCAAAGACTCACTCCAGTTGCATCACGTACTAGACCACCAATAGTATATCGATCATCATGTGTCCTCAAGCTCGCATCTACATCAATTTACACAAACCTTGGTTTGGTTTCTGCCAGGACCTGGTGCAGTCACTCGTGGAGTTGGTCATACTTGCGAGTTCCAAATCGAATCCATAGTTGATGAGTAACCGGCTTCTGTTTGTGATGAAAAATCAACTCGTTGCGTGATGTCTAAAGGCATCAAGCAGTCGCTCTGTTTATTGTTGTTGTTAGTGGAATTAGTATGGGCACAAATGGAAGTGAGAAGTTTTAAAGGAGATACCCAAAATGGAAAAACGGGAAGTTTCGGGCTGGACGGGAGAAGTACTAAAACAGTACTCCCTCTGTCCGCCCAAATGAGCCCCATCTTGACTCGGACACATTATTTAAGAAGATTAGTAGTATATTGGTATATAGTACAAGTGGGTTATAGTGGAGTAATTAATGGAAAGTAAAGTAGTATTTTTTTTTTTTTTTTTTTTTTTTTTTTTTTGAAACGAGAGTCACACTCTCAATATTATTATTAAGTCAAAAGAAAATTCATGGGGGCTTATAGGAGCCCCAATACATGATAGCCTTCGAGGGCACAAAAGAAGCTTTCACAGAAGCCTTACATAGATCTCTTACCAGATATGCTAACTTTCTACTAATGAAAGGATAAACAGAACACAAACATTCATAAGCAATATTATTACAAGTAGTACAATAGAACTCCTCTTTGCATTCCTCCAAGTAAAGATGATTGTATGTGCTGCAGAGTAGAATCCCAGCAAGCATCCAACACCGACAGGAGACAAGTAGATAAATCCTTTTCCATTTCCTAGCATTCAATCTGTTCTTCCAAAATGACCCGTCCTCTTCATTGTTGTAGATCGCCAACATATCTCGAAAAAGTTTCTCACTTTCCACCACCCTTAGCAGCATGTTACTACCAAAATCAGTCATCATGTACATGTTAGCAATGTATGAGATTCCAGCTAACCAAGCATCTAACCTGACACCATTGATATATACAAAATTCCTAGCATTCATGTTTACAAGGCATAAGATGGCACCAAAGATTTACATATTCATGATTCCAAGTCAAACTACAACGCACCAGCTTTCTACATATCATATAGGAGACCTTAGACAAAAAAGTGCTTGTGTGCATTTGTGTTTGAGGTTCCAAACAAATAGTAACAGGCCTCTTGCAGACCTTACCCTTTGCAAGAGCTACACCCCTATCTCTTTTTTTTGGGTGTAGAAGAGCATTTTGTTCTGTTTTTATGCTCTCACTTTTTTCATTTCTTTTTCTTTTCAACAGCTTTTCAACTCCATCTTCTTCCCTCTGCTTCCACAAACATTGCACCTCAGAATAGAGACATCTGACATACATTCTCAAAACATATTGCAAAGAACACATACTCCAAAACTGTAGATTACTCTGAAATCTGAAACTTCCTAAGAAGCTGCAGCTATGACATTTACCACTATATACCACAGCAGGAACATATAACTTGGGAGCACAACAATACAACTTGTTATGCCCACACCTATAACCATTGAAATCTGAAGAGACATAAGGATACAAGAATATAAACTGCTTGTCTTCCTCCTTTTTTACAAGCCTGACTCCCTTTTGTGTAATAACTTTTTTCTTCTTTTTGCGGAGTACTTGCACTTTGTTCTGTTTTTGTGCACTTCTTGATACTTTTTTCATTTTTTTCTTTTTTTTTTCTTTTTTCATATCATGCAATTTTTCAACTCCTCCTGCCTGCCTTATACTCCACTCAACCAGCTTCCTAGTGGCTTTGCTTCTAATACCAGGCAGCAAAATATGTACATCATTGACCTCAACAAGCCTTGTCCAGTAGAACACAATAAATTTACAGATCCTAACTCTAGCAATAGTAACCAGCTTACAGTCCATGCCACATATAGTTATAAGTACTATGCAACCTTGACCTCTAGAGACATTCACACAAAATTCAAAAACATACAACAAACTGACTTTGTGAGCACAATCTTCTACATCATACCTGACTTCCTCCTTTTTTTCAGGTCTTTCAGCTTTGTTTTGCCATTCTTTCTTTTTTTTCAATGATTTTTGGCTGCTGAACTCTATATTTCTTTTTTCTTTTATATCTCCTACAATCCATTTTTCAACTCCTTCATCCTGCCTTATTTCTACACTGTATTTGACAATAGAATCATTCATTTGGGGATTCTGAGATATGGGAACCCAGAGATATCAGAGTATAGAGCATCTTTTACCTTCCTTGAACACATAGGTAAAGTAGGAGAATACACCAAGAAGTGCCTGAAAGAACTTGCCTCAGAGGCAAGCAGACCAGCAACTCCATTACCTTCCCTATATATGTGCTGCACAACAAGATTAGCCCTTCTTCGCATATCAAACATTTTTTGTATTGCTGAACACCATTGCCAGTTAACATGAGTCTTGTTAGAATTTAGCATGTTCACAACAGACACATTATCAACTTCCACAAAAATGTTCACATAGCCTTTATTGATACACTTTTCAAGACTCTCAACCACTGCCAGCAGTTCAGCATGAAACACACAAGAAGCATTAACCAATTTCTGAAAAGCACATTCAAATCTACCTTCACTGTTTCTGACTATACCCGCTATACCAGCTAACTTGGTCACATTATTATAAGAGGCATCAGCATTCAGTTTGACCCAATTAACAGGTGGTTTCAACCAGTTAACCAAAATTAGTGGTTTAGGACCAACAGGAGACACATACACATTCCACATGTGAGCCACACTTTCATCCCCCTTCCAGAGTTTACTACTCATTTTACAAGCAGCATGACTTAGCTTAATAGAATCTAGCACTTTCACAATTATACAGCCAGCCTTGATTTTCTGATTGTCATACTTAGCAGAATTTCTGGCCCTCCAACACCACCACAAAATATTCACAGGAATTAATGTTCTAATGTGACCAGGACATACAAAATCTGTAGAGTTAAACCAAGCTAAGATTCTATGCAAAACAGACTGGCCATCTACAACAGGCACATTGAAAATATTGGAAAACCAGGACCAGACTTTCTTAACTTCTACATTATGTAACAACACATGCTCAATAGACTCCACTGCACAACAACACTGACATTTAGACACAAGAGTCAGACCTCTATGTTGCATGGAAGTATCCACAGCTAGCCAATTATGCAAAACTCTCCAGCAAAACATGGACAGAGTAGGTGGCAAAAAAGAGTTCCAGATTTTCAGAAACACATGATTAGAAGGCTTAACAGACCTAATATCATTTCTCACGGAAGAAGTAGTGAAATTACCAGATTGTGATAGCTTCCACACAGGGACAGCATTCACCAAGTGATTAGTATGAATCTGAGAGATTTGATAAGCAACATGTAAAGGAAAGATCTCCCTCAATTTGCTCCAGTTCCAGCTTCCATCCTCCAGCCACCACTCAGACAGCAAGGACAGTAAATCCACACCAGCAGGGGCCATAGAAATGAGAGGAATACCAGTTGGCCAGAACCAAGCATCAAGCCAGAAATACACATTGCCAATGCCACACTTCCAGATGATATGCTTTTGAGCCTCCTGTTTGACAGAACACAATCTTTTCCAAATAAAAGAATCAGTGGGTTTAGCCATAACAACCCTGAAATCATGTGAGGCCAGATATTTACCATGCATGAACTTAGCCCACAAAGAACCCTGTTCCCTAAACTTGTACCACAGTTTATATGCAAAAGCAGTACACATGTCCTCAATTTTAAAAAGTCCTAGCCCCCCTTCCCAAGTAGGGAAGCAGACATTTACCCATTTAGTCCAATGTATCCTGTTAGCATTGGCATTAGAGCCCCACAGAAATCTAGCAAAAATGTTATACAAATCAGAAATCACAGATTTAGGGGGCACAAGAACTTGCAGCACATAAATAGGCATAGCTAGTAACACACTTTTTAATAAAGCTAATCTACTCCCCTGAGACATAAAATGAATGTTCCAACCAGTTAGCTTCATTCTCACTTTGTGAACCAGAGGTTCAAAAACCATCTTTTTCTTCTTTCCTTTGGAAATGGGGGCTCCAAGATAAGTAAAAGGAAAAGACATAGGCGGAATAGACAAGTAAGCAGTAATAGCCTCAACATTAGCTCTCTTACCAACTATAAACCCACTCTTGTCCAGATTTACTTTTTGCCCAGAGAATCTTTCATAATGTTCCAAAAACATTTTTAGCTTCCCAAGATTAGACCTCTCCCCATTACAGAACACTATACAATCATCAGCATAAGCCAAATGAGAAACCTTAAGACCTCTAGGAACATGGTAGTACATAGTAGGATTATGAGCGTACAAATCATTCAGACCTCTAGAAAGGAATTCATTCATCAGAATGTACAAAGCCGGGGACAGAGGATCACCCTGCCTCAAGCCTTGAGCAGCAGTGATGAAGCCACAGGCTTCACCATTAACCAACACACTGAAATAACTGGCAGTGACAATTCTTTTGACACAAGACAGCCAAGCTGGAGAGAAACCAAACGCTTCGAGCACAGAGAACAAAAAGACCCAATTAACTCTGTCATAAGCCTTCATTAAATCCAATTTTAAAATCAAGTTAGAACCCCTCACCTTCCTATCTATAGCCAAAACAAGCTCCTGAGTAAGAAGAATGTTATCAGAGATAGCCCTAGATTTTAAAAAGCCAGATTGGTTTTCAGAAATCAGATCGGGTAAGAAAGTAGCCAGCCTATCATTAAGAAGTTTGGAAACAATTTTTTGCATATTACTGCAAAGGCTAACAGGCCTAAAGTCAGACCAACCAACAGGCTCAGGTTTCTTAGGAATCAGGGCCAACAGGGTGTGAGCAAATTTCTTAGGAATTTCAGCACCACTAAAAAAATCTCCTACAGCTTCAATGATATCAGATTTAATGAAGACCCAGCAAGTTTGAAAAAAATGCGCTGAAAATCCATCAGGACCAGCAGCAGAGTCAGATTTCAAGGAAAAGACCACAGACCTAATTTCCTCCTCAGAGGGAGGAGCACATAGAAAAGCATTCTGAGCATCAGTAACCAAACTAGGAATCCTATCTAACTGTACAGAAACAGGATCACTAGTATTAGAAAAAATGTTAGAAAAATAAGATACAGCCGACTCTTTTATCTCATAAATGTTAGTGAGATTCTTACCATTTTCAGTGATGTTCAAAATAGACATTTTGGCTCTCTTTCTTTTCACTGCAGCATGAAATACTTTGGTGTTTCTCTCCCCTTCTGCTCTCCAAGACAAGGCAGACTTTTGTTTCCAAAATAACTCTTCAACAAGAAGAGCCTCAGAAAAAGCAAGTTTAAGACTTTCAAGATTCTTTTTGTTAGCATGGGAGGGATCAGCATGCCAAGAAGTTTCAGCACTAGCAACAGAAGCTTCCAATCTTTTCAGATTTTGAAAAACATTTCCAAATTTGGTTTTATTCCACCATCTCAAAAACTGTTTTAACCTCAACAATTTCTCAGCAATTTTCCTAAGACCAACAGACCTAGCAGGCATATTCCAGTTATTTTCAACATCAGATAGAAAATCAGCATGAGTAGTCCAGCAGTTCAAAAATCTAAAGGGACCAAAACCTACACTCCCATTCTTATCAGCTTTTAACAAAAGAGGCCTATGATCAGAGATGGAATACAAACCATGTTCAATTTTGTTATTTTCAAAAGTATTGATCCAAGAGTGATTCAAAAGAATTCTATCAAGTCTTTGTTGAATGGACCCATCAGGTCGCTCCCAAGTAAAAGCAGGACCTGAGAAACCAACATCAATCAAACCAGAATGAAGGATACAATCAGAAAAATCAGCCATGCTCCTCAGATCAGGAGGAGAACCCCCACATCTCTCAGAAGAGTTAGAGATGATATTGAAATCACCACCAACCATCCAAGGCAAATTAGAAGCAGACAAAGTATGCATCTCATCCCACAAAGCTAGCCTATCATTTCTGTTACACTTAGCATACACAAAAGACATACTTATCTCACACCCATGATCAGCAGCATAAATACTACAAGTTAAAATTTGCTCATGATCATGCACAATTTTTAGGTTGTGACTATTATGACTAAAAACCCAAATTTTGTTGTTGCAATTGGTCACAACTTTTTCAAACCCAAACTTTTTACAATAGTAGTAAGAGTCAATATTTACAAAAGGTTCCAATATAGCAAGAATGTCAAATTTTTCACTTTTTTTAGCAAAACACACCATCTGTTGTGTGGCATCATTACCTACCCCCCTCACATTCCAAATTTTGCAAATCATTGTAAACCTGTCAAATTAGAGTTTTCCACTGAATTTATACCAGACCTGCTGGTCAAAAAATGTCTTCTAGAAACTGATCCTATAGGCTGCCTAATAGTGACATTATTAGACTGAGGGTGAGAAAACAAACCATCATACATACTGCCCCTACCATCAGGGCCTCTGCCCCAGCCTCTCCCTCTCATATTCATCATTCTTCCTCTCCCACCATGAATTGGAGTGTTGTCTATAGATCTCCTTCTTTGCACCTGTAAAACATTAGCTTCAGGTAAGTTTGTAGCATTAGTATCAGAGAAATTAGCTCTAAAATACTGAGGTACAACTGTATCTTCCCTGTCTTCAACAGAAATAAGGGAGTGCTCATCATCAGCATCCGCATCATCAACCTGATCACTGTTTGGACAGTCATCTTGTATTTCCTTTTGATTCTCAGCCACTCCCACACCATCTTCAGATCTTAAAGGAGTAAATAATGAAACAGGACTATTAACATTAGATATACCAGCAACTGGAGCATCACCACTATAGCCTAATGGATCTTCAGTCGGAACATATGTTATCTCTAACTCAGCTTCCACCATCGGCTCTTGTAATGCCTCAAATCTATTGGATTGAGAAATAGTTTCTGCATACACTACTTCAGTATCGGAATGAGATGGAGAAGCCACATTTCTTTCCACTCTAGTGTCAGCAGCTGGTGGTGCAGGTTGAGCCCGATTTCTATTAAAATTCCTTCGGTTCAAAGGCCTACCAAACACATCATGAGTAGCTCTTCTTCTCCTTTGCCTCATTCTAGCATGCACAAAACCTGCATCCACATGTTCCTCTACTACAACATTAGTCAGATTAGAGCCCTCAGCGTTCTCTACAAATCTAGAACTATCATCAATAATCTGCCTAGAATCATCAGCATCTTTATTACTAGTATGATCTGCTGCAACAACATTATGAGGATCTTGATTACCAGTGACACCCCAAGATTTCAAGGCAGGATTTTTAATGTAGCAGAATTTGACAGCATGACCTAACTTATGACAGTATTCACAATAATCTGGATATTCATCATACTCTACCACAATTTCATGACCTTTCCCATTTAAATCCAGCCAAATAGATGTAGGAGGGGGGTTGGAAGCATCAACCTCTACACAAATTTTAGCTTTATTAAAAACAGTTCTTTGAGCTGTGGCTTGGTCCATTCTCAAGGGAGTACCTATTAGTTTTGCAATTTCAAACAAAGCTTCATTATGAAACAACATTATGGGAAGCTTTTTGAGAGTTATCCAACAAGGAACTAGAGGAGAATCAACATCTGGGGTATACTCTGGAGACCATTTAGCCAATTTAAGGGCACTACCAGCAACAAAAAGTGACCCTTTTAACCAAAGTTTAGTATAATCTTCCTCAAGATTTAGCCTAATTATTAAGTGCCTTTTGTCCAAGTAACTAATGTTAAAACCTTTCTTCAAGTTCATTTTCCTAAAATCAGATACAACATCACCAATAGCTGGAGGTTCTTTAGCAGAAAATTTGCCAACTAAGGTCAGAGTAAAAGGTGCAGCCAGCACAGAAATTTCATTAGCAGAGAAAGAAATAGCCGGAATACCATTTACCGTGAACCTGTGTTTTGGAGATACCAGCTGATGTGATGACTTAGCAGCATCCAAAAAGGATGTAGGCGCCTTCCCAGTGATGGCCGGAGATAAAGGAGGATTCTGATTAATCACATCTGCAAAAGATTTCTGCACATAGTTCCCAGATCCACCACCAGTAGGCCTTGCAGCTACAGAACTAGGCACCGGCCTCACCGAGACAGGCGGCGATAGGGCCCTATCTTCCAGCGAGATCGGGGGAGCCTCCAGGATATTTTCCGAAATGGGAAGCTGCCTCGATGACGAAGCTAAGTTTGGATTAACATAGTGAAGCAGCGGTCGATTCAGTGAAGCATCTGAAGAAATAACAGGAAGGGAAGAGAGAGGGGAAGAAGACGACATGGTGCTGGATACTATCAAGACCAAAATCAAAACAGACTAAGGGGGGCAGCACGGGGCAGCGAGATGCTGCCAACAGGAGGATACTAGGCTCAGGTAACCATAGCCGGAGGCAAAAGGGGAAAAGCAAGGTTAAACGGAAAGGGGCAGAATCAGATCTAGAGAGCGGAGGGAGAGTTTAGAGAGAGAAAGCTATGTTGAAAGGTTCACGTAAAGTAGTATAAGTGGGGTTATATTGTGATAATATATTGATATATAGTAGAAGTGAGGTAGGAGTGTTTGGTTTAAAAGTAATAAAATGTTTCCTTTTTTAGACATGAGACTGAATTGAGCGGACGTCCAAAATAGAAAGATGAGACTGAATTGAACGAACGGGAGAGTACTATTTACAATAAATAATTAAACCTATTGAGTGGTAGATGGTAATAGGTTACTATTTGTAATGAATCAATTTATTGAGAAGGAGCTAGTAATAGGTTAATGTTAAAACACATGGCACAGTTCATGAATGCAAAATGCCACCTGCATTATTGAAGGAAATTAAAGCATCTGAAAAATTCCAATCGACTCATCAGGCATCATCAAATCTAGGGTCATTAAATTAAAATTTAAATTGAGATTTCTATATAGTAAATTGAATGTGGGATAATTAAGTTGTAATTGGTCAAATAATTCAACACATGAAATTCAGCCTCGTAACATCTCAAGTGCCAAAATTTACGTAAGAAGTTGGGTTAAGCCCTAACTCAATGTTACAGTAATAAACTTCCTTTTTAATGTTTGTTGGGATTAAAATCAATATTTTGATTAATTTCAATAATTTAGCTAATAGTTTGATAAATAAATATTATGAAGACGATAGGATGATTACTAAACGTCAAGGTGACACTAATTTTTTTATACTCTCTCTGTTTCATTAAAAGATTCTTAAGACTTCACTTTCTCTTGGATTAAAAAAAAAGTGGATATAATATTAGTTTGTTTGAGATATTATATTGAAATAATGAAAATTGATTGAAAAAGTAAGAGAGTGATGAATAAAGTATTAATAGAGTAAGAAAGATAAATAATAAAAAATTAGTGAGTGAATGAAAACTTTCATTATTTGGGGTAAGGAAGTTTGTAATGAAACACTAAAAAAAATAAAGTTAAGAATCTTTTATTGAAAATGAGGGAGTAATGTTTTTCTGTGCCATTAGTTGTGGACCATCAGATCAAAGATCTAATGATAGATCATGTGTCATCTGTTATCAGTCAGTAAAAAAACCTGTCCATCACGTTTGTAATGTAACTTCAAATAAGTAATCATAGGAAGATTTTTGAAACATATATAGCTATTATCTTTCAATGTTTGATCTATGGAATATGATCATAAAGAACCTTGCTAGAGGATCTCCACATGATCGTGAATAGTGAAGGAAGATTTATTTTATACAATCATCAACTAAACTCCCGTCATAAACATACTCATAAACGAAAATTAGGAAGACAAAATTACACATGATCAAATATATCGAAAGTTGTTTGGGCAAAACCTAAAATTAATTTTCAAAATCTTAGAAGCACATGTCATGTGTGTATCCTCATATATATGTCCCTCTTGGTTCCATCCTTAATTTTCAAAAGCAATTACTCCGGCTATTATTACTGGATTATCGATTTACTCTAACCCGTGTTTAACTTAATTTAGTCCAACTTGTCCATTATGTTTGAAACATGAGTGGGATTACCGGATTAGGATCGCATGCAGCGTTTTGTGTTGTGGTGGTGAAATGGAAATTTGAAGCGAATAACAATAATGGAGTAAATGTGGTTTACTAATTTGGTGTCCACTGTACGACACTGCGTGACTGCAATAAGTAAGTAAGTAAACGGGGGATTCGTTCCCCAGTACCATATCAAACATGCCAATTGATTAAGAGCACTGCGAAACGCGCCCACCATTTTTAGGTACAAATTGGGCCTAAAAACCAGATAATTGGGCCTAACATACCAGAAAATGGGCCCAAAATACCACATGTTGGGCCAACCATCAGAAAATGGGGCATAATTGCGTGTTTTCGGGCCCAACAATGTGGTATTTTGG
>JAYMSL010002243.1:0-14759 GCA_036897195.1 Plantago coronopus
ATTAATTATAGCGACGAATGAGTTATTCGTCGCTAAAATTGATCTGTTTTTCCTTTTTTTTTTTTTTTGGTCAACCAATTTAGCGACGAATAACACATTCGTCGCTAAACTTAGCGACGAATGAGCTCATTCGTCGCTAAATTTGGTGAATTAACATCTAATTCGGCTGGGGTTTAGCGACGAATTGATTCCTCGGTAAACCCCCACCGATTCGTCGGTAATTTAGCGACGAATCAATTCGTCACTAAATGGTCGGTAAACATCAGAATTCTTGTAGTGTGTGGTGATACTTTTTAAAAAAAAAATACATTATAATTATTATTATTAGTATTTATTTTTTTTTATAGAAGTGGAACTCAATAAATGATGAATCAAATGTCTACAAAAAATTAGTGGGAAGCCGAGAAATAATCTGGGCTCCCACTCCTCTGGCTATAGCAAAACTAATCCTAGCAAAAATAAAAGGAGCAGCACGTGCTCCAGCATCTTTAGCTAAAGTGTCCCCTCGAACTCTGCTCAGCAAAGCAACAGCATTAGCGTCCAACTCTCCAAGAGACGAGAAAGAGAAAGGCAGAAACTCATACCCTTTACCAGCGCACAAATCCCGATACTTCGCACACTTGCGTTTGGCTGCCTCAACAACCACCTGCTCAGTAGGGCTGTACACGAGCCAAGCTGGCCCGAGCTCGGCTCGAAACTCGCTCGAAAAAAACTCGACTCGGAACTCGAATTTTCGAGCTCGAGCTCGATCTCGAACCTAAAATCGAGCTCGAGTTCCTTAACGAGCCGAGCTCGAGCCAGGTAATGCTCGACTCGACTCGACTCGTGTACAGGCCTAATCTTAAAGTGAATGTAAAATACAAATATGAGTGTTGGATTAAATTTGATTCGTAACTGAGTCCGTAAATGTTTGGTGGAATTGGAAATGGAAAGAATAATAAGAAAGGGGAGGTAAATTAGCGCCATTCAAGGAAGTTGCATTGGTAGCTGCTTAATGTTGTGCAGAGGAAAAAAGCAAGCAAAGTGACACAGTAGTCAAATGTGCATCATCTGCTAAAGTTAATTAAATACTAATATTTCCTTTTTTATTTATTTGTCTGTTTTGATCATCTTCTTCTTCTTCTTCGCCAGCAATTAAACAAAGACTTTTCAATCTAAGTCCACCAAACCGAAGACCCACCTTCTTCTTCTTCTTCTTCATTTGTCAATATTGAATTTCGGAATGCATCTTCTCCTCTGTTTCTCCCCCTCCCCTCAACATTGCATTCTTCTCATATTAACCATTTTCATTAATAAACATATCTGCTTCATCATACTTTAACAAGCTCGTGCTTCTTTCATGCTTTGCTTACAAACACACACACTCACACTTATATTTTTATTAACAAGGAAAAACACATGACATATACCAACCTTTCACACTAGATCTGATTTCCTTCTCAAAAATCCAAGCTTTCACCTTGCTTTCCTTTTATGTACCTTACCTCTTTCTTGGAGCTTAACAGCAGTTATCATATTTTGAATTCTTTATTATTGGGTTTTTGTGGGATTTGATGGGAATTTGCTTGAGCAACCAGATTAAGGCTGAGAGTCCTTTTCATACTGGTACAGGTATATTTTTTGAATCTTTCATCTTTTCTTTTGATTACTCTTGTTGATCAGAATATAATTTATACTCTTTGTGTGTATGTACTTACTCTCTATTTGTATTTAATTTGAATTAGAGTTTGTTATTTATGTCTGTTTGATGAGAATATAATTTATACTTGATGATAGCTTCGTGTGAATGGAACTCTGAAACTGGGGTTAGACTTATAATGTCCTGTTAGTTCTAAGACTCTAATGTTTTTGCATTCGCTTTAGGTACCTGAGCTTAAAGACTGATAGAGATGTGTGTATTTAGTCATTTATATTAATTATCCAATATAGATTAAGTGTTTGGATAGGAATACAATCTAATCATGTGTATGAATACCTCGATTGTGGATTAGTCTGACGGGTATTAGAGTTCCGTAGAGAATGGCTCAAAGTGGCCATGGACTGCCTAGGACAGGATCGTAGGTAGACTTTGAGATTCATGTTTATGACGTATCTTTCATGATTGAACAACTTGGGGTGTTTATTACATGTTTGCTTCGTACATTTCATTTTCTTTCATCTACGATATTTGGTCTAGTCTTTTTGATATGTGATATGCACACAGGTGTGATTTCTTCTAAACGTGTCAGTGGGGAAGGTGAGTTAAGTAGTTCAACTAGCAAGAAATCTTCGGCATCCCCTCTCACAATCCGGACCGAAGGTGATATATTGCAGTCTTCCAACTTGAAAAGCTTCTGTTTCGCTGATCTTAAGGCAGCTACTAGAAGTTTCCGTCCTGATAGTGTATTAGGGGTAGGAGGTTTTGGCTCCGTTTACAAGGGATGGATCGACGAAAATTCGCTTGGATCAGCTAAAACTGGAACTGGTATAGTGGTAGCTGTTAAAAGGCTGAATCAAGATGGATGGCAGGGACACAAGGAATGGTTGGTGCGTACAACTACTTACCTCTTTATACGTTCCAGTTCTTCATGGATAGAAATTACTTTTAACAACTATATTAATATACCACTTTTCAATTTAACAGGCCGAGATCAACTATCTTGGTCAGTTACGCCATCCTAATCTCGTAAAGTTAATCGGGTACTGTTTAGAGGATGAGCACAGACTTCTAGTGTACGAGTTCATGCCAAAGGGAAGCATGGAGAATCATCTGTTCAGGAGTGAGTTTAGCCAAATTTAATTTGTCTAAAATTGTCTGTATAATGTGGCAAACAATTTCTACCTGCCTGGAAACGTATTGACAGAATGGTTGAATGCCTGTACAGGAGGATCTTACTTCCAGCCACTGTCGTGGAGCATTAGAATGAAAATCGCCCTAGGTGCTGCAAGGGGTCTTGCCTTTCTTCATAATGCTGAAACGCAAGTTATATATCGGGATTTCAAAACTTCCAATATCCTGCTTGATTCGGTAGGCATGCAGTCTTGGAATATTTTTTTATTACATATTTTCATTCACCCATTAACCAATTTGAACATTAGTCTATACTCGGATTTCAAACTGAAATATCTGTCATTCTCTTGCGTTATGTATACAGGCCTACAATGCCAAACTTTCTGATTTTGGGTTGGCTAGGGATGGTCCCACCGGTGATAAGAGTCACGTCTCCACGAGGGTAATGGGAACTTATGGATATGCTGCTCCAGAGTACATGTCTACAGGTAATTCACATGTGATATGCTGCGAATTTACCATGATAGATTTATTTCCTTCTTTACGTCATCTTTGTGGGTTTTGCATTTGATAAATGAACTTCTGTCATATACATTCAATCTGTTCAGATGTAGAAAATGAAACCCTGGTCTAGTTGGTAACACTCTCACGAAAATAACAGCCCTTCTCTTGTGTTGGTATAAACCATCAATAACAATTTTTAAATTCAGTATAAAGTAACAGTTAGCCCAAGGCACGTCTTGAACTCCCATATACTTTGAGCGGAATGAAATAGTCATGGATTGAGCCTATTAAGATTAACCTCGATGTTCTAATTGCCCCTTCATTTCCTGGTGTAAAAGGATGATCACACGTACTTGTCTAGCCTTATCCTCACTTCAACGAGTTGTTCACAGAAGCTAATAGGTTCAAGAAAAAATTCATTTTATGATTGCTAGACTAGTGTAATTGGTTCAAAAAAAATGGTTTTGATAACTCTCGTAGTGCTATTTCAAATATTATTCTTCTTTCTGTGGCCAGGTCATTTGACCGCCAAGAGCGACATTTACAGCTTTGGGGTGGTTCTTCTGGAAATTTTATCTGGTAAGAAAGCAATAGACAAGAATCGTCCAACGGGGGAACATAATCTGGTTGATTGGGCGAAACCTTATCTGACCAACAAGCGTAGAGTTTTCCGAGTTCTCGATTCTCGTCTGGAAGGTCAGTACCAATTGGATCGTGCTGCTAAGGCTGCCAACCTTGCCCTGCAATGCCTATGCATGGACCCTAGGATAAGGCCGAACATGGATGAGGTCATAAACACTTTAGAGCAGCTTCAGGAATCCAAGGACACATCAAGAAACGATAGAAATGCTCATAGTCTGAATCAGCGGCGTGCAAATGTCCAACCCGTATCCTGCAAAAGCACTTCTGAGAGAACACGATTGGTGACGAACTATCCCAGACCAACGGCATCCCCACTTGGTGTGTGAAGTGTTAGTTTCTGTACCTGATGCTTCTAATTCCGGAGCTTGTACAGTTTTTCTTTTCTTTTTGAATTTTTGGTTATGACATTCAGTAATGAGTGTGCATTTGTAATCTATAGAGTGGTGTACTGCTTCCAACTTGCCAGTGGACTCTCATCTTATCTGGCAAGTAGTAGTTGTTGTATCCATTTTGAGCATCTGTGAGAATTGTAATTTTGTCTAATATTAACTAGGACGCTTTTTTATTGTTGTCAATAGGGTGTGAAGAATCCCTGCAAAACTGAAATTCCCATCTGATCCGCCATTTTTTGATCGAATTTCGAATTGACCTTTTACAAAATTTCAGGTTTCGTATCTAATAGGATTAAAATCCGTTCATTTTGATCCGAAACGGTTTTTAAACAAAAGAAATAAATGCATATATTAATAGCCACTCCGATTCCAGTTTCACGTACAGGCCAGTCTCAGATTGATGGTGTTGTGTACGTTTCTGTTGAAGGCGTGAAGAATAGTATCATGAAGTACTTTGAGAATCATTTTTTGCTTCCGACAAAGTGCTGGTGTCCTTTGTCCTTACTGCCGACCAAGTCCTTGGATACTGACCAGGCTGTTATGCTGGTTGCGCCTTTCACCTTGGCTGAGATTAGGGAGGCTGTTTGGAACAGTGGTATTGACAAATCACCAGGTTCTGATGGTTTTACGTTTGGCTTCTTCCGGAAATTCTGGGATGTTTTGAAGAATGACATGAGTCGATTGGTGTCTGAGTTCCATTCTAATGGCAAACTGGTCAGGGATTTAAATTGCTCATTTATCACTTTAATGCCAAATACTTCAAATCCATTGTGGGTATACATGATTATCGACCTATTTCTTTAATAAGTTCGGGGTATAAGGTGATTTCTAAATTGTTGGCCAATCGATTATCAAAGTGCCTTGATGGGGTTATTTATGCTTCTCAATCTGCTTTTGTGGGTCATCGTCGTATTCTAGATTCGATTGTCATTGCTAATGAAGTGGTTGATGAGGTCAAGAGACGAAAGAAAAGCATCTTTATGTTTAAGATTGATTTTGAAAAGGCATATGACTCGGTGCGGTGGGATTTCCTTGATGATATGATGTATAAGATGGGATTTGATGTGAAATGGAGATTATTGATTAAAGAATGTCTGTCTACTGTAACTTCTTCTGTGTTGGTTAATGGTAGCCCAACCAAGGAGTTCCGATTTGAAAAAGGGTTACGTCAAGGGGATCCATTATCTCCATTCTTATTTTTAATAGCGGCGGAAGGTCTCTCTATGTTGATGCAAAGAGTTTGCGATTCCGGATTGTTTGATCCAGTTCTAGTTGGATCGGATTCTGTGCCAGTCTCGTTGTTGCAATATGCTGACGATACTATTTTATTTGGGGATGCATCTGATCGCAATATTGATGTTCTTGAGGCTGTGTTACGTTGTTTTGAATTTGTTCAGGTTTAAAGATTAACTTTTAGAAAAGTTGCTTATTCGGAATAGGAGTGCCTAGGACTGATCTCTCTAAGTGGGCGTATACTCTTAATTGCGAGGTTGGGGAGATGTCGTTCACTTATCTTGGTTTACCTATTGGAGATAATTCTAATCGACTTCGTATGTGGTCTAATGTAACGAATAAGGTTAAGACTCGACTACATAATTATGTGGGAGAATAAATATTTGTCCAGTGGAGGTCGGCTTGTTCTGTTGAAATCGGTGTTATTATCGTTTCCATTATATTATATGTCATTCTACCGCGTTCCTGCTAAGGTGATTCATGATTTACCTCTCATATGCGGAATTTTTGGTGGGGTGGTCATAAACCGGGTGAATCGAAGATTGCTTAGATCAAATGGGAGACGCTTTGTGAACCAATATAGAGAATGGTGGGCCCGGGGTGAGAGATTTGAGAACCTTCAATATCACTCTTCTAGGTTCTTGGGTGTGGCGTATTATGAATGGTGATACAGGATTATAGACTGATATTCTCGTGTTGAAGTATGGGAATTTGGAGGATTATTTTCACATTCATAACGATCCAGTTCGACAAAAGAATATGCAGTTGACATGGTGGAGAGGATTGGTGTCTTCTATGGTTAAAGATAACTGGATTCTGCCGGGGTTTCGCAAAGAGTTGGGAGATGGATTGTCTACTAGATTCTGAACCGATCCGTGGATTGAGAACGGTGTCTGTTTGAAGGAGTTGTTTCCTCATTTATTTAATTTTCTATTGAATCTAACCCGGGCTGTTTTATTTCGGAACGTATTGGATTGCAGGGGGCGTGGTTTTGGCGTCGCAGACTCTTTGAATGGGAGACGAATTCATTGGAGGAACTGATAACCACATGTCAAGGGTATTCCTTGGTCGAGAATCGACCTGATCGTTGGATTTGGATGTTTGGGCAGCATCAACAGTACTCGGTGCGTGATGGGTATAAAAGGTTATGGAGCTGCCGATCTTTGAGTTCTGAAACTTCCGTTATGCAGTGTAGTGATTGGCAGAGTTTGGTGTGGATCTCTTGTGCTCCTACGAAGGTAAAAATCTTAGTGTGGCGTATGTTGTGGGACAGATTACCGACTCAAGACAACCTTCTCCATCGCGTTTTGCATCCGGAAGTGCAATGGCACTGTGCTGTATGTCAAGGCGCAATTGAAACTGGACCTCACCTATTTATATCCTGCCCTACAGTGGTTGCTTTGTGGAAATTAGGTTGTACCTGGTTGCAGTGGTCTTGGGGTAATTATACTAGTCTTCAGGACTTAATGAATATGGGTCAGTTTCGTCGTTAGAATCATGGTAAGGCGTTGGGGATTACTGTGATTCAAGCTGTTGTTTGGCATATTTAGCTGCTGCAATGCGACTATGTTTCAGTCCATGGACTTTGTTTTGGCCGATATGTTATCTCGAATTCAGTTCACCTTGTGGTTGTGGCATTTCAAAGTAAAGGCTGGATTCAAGCGCATGTCTTGACAGGCGAATGGTTCAAGGCACCGCTGTTGTGTCTTCATGGAAGATCGATTCCTGATGCGGTATTGGAGACTGCATGATTGTAACCCGGGTGCACTCTTTTTCCTTGGTGGGGTTTTTCCCATTGGGTCTTACTCACTAAGGTTTATTAAGGAGGCATCGATGTTGTTAGTGTTTCCAATTCTTTGTTGGTTCACTTGTCTTTTGCGTATTTAGTAGTTAGTGCACGTCTATTGCACTTGTATATTGAAGACTCAGTTATCAATATATTTGGCCGTTTCCAAAAAAAAATTCTCCTCGAACAATAATAATATAAAATAAAGTAATGTCGTGGCAATGCCACAGATTAGTACTAGAGGTGGGTGTTCTAATTTATGTTTCGCAGGTCAAAATGTTCAACCTATCACCCAAACACACCTAAAGAAATAAGATTAGCTAGATGTGAATGGAGAATGCATATAATGACTAACTTGCGAGTTGAGATTAGATATGAACTTATTTAGTCAATCCTTTTGCATAGAACTATAAGTTAGTTTCTCAAAAAAAAATTGAATTAAGTTATATTATTTTCGACAAGAATAATATAAAATAAAAATACAGTACAAAGCCACGTGTTATACTTACCAAATCATGTTTTATTCGCGGTCAGTTGTATATTGCATTCTCGAGGGTTACTAATAAAAAGGGGGTTGAAGGTGTTCGCATTGGAGGAAGAAGTACATCCACATGACTCCACAATCAACGTGGTTTACAAGGGTGTTCTAACTAATTTGTGAGGTGACGTCTTTTTTCAAAAAATAACTTCCTTTTTTATCCTTTATGCCAACTAAATAACTACGTTTCGATATCTTCTTTTTTGTGCTATAGGTCCTCGAAGAATTATTTTGTTTCTTTTTTTACTGGTTATTTCGATGAATTCTAACATTTATCTCAATTATTGTTACTTTAAACATTTTGAATATTATACAATTATATATAAAAAAAATCATGGCGTGACAACGTCACGGGTTTGAACTAGTTTAAGATAAAACATCCAGTTAGGAAGCTTTTAAAAAGAACAGAGATAGTAATTCGTTTCGTTTTCTTTTTAGACCGCAAACTTTTAAATATTACAACTACAACACAACTAAACCACCTTATAACTTCATTTACACCTATTTAACAAATGCCTACGCTAGGGCTCGAACTCTTGACCCCTTCACAACAACTCTACCTCATTCTACTTAACACATGTCCTTATTATAATTATTATTAGTTACAGTTAGGCTTGTAATTGGGTTGCACCCAACCCTCACCCAACCCACTAAAAAAACCCAATGGTTGAATACCCATTTAACATATATGGGTACGGGTCTTAGCACCCATTTCGTACCCGACCCGCATCAATTAATTGTTATACCCGCACCCACCCGTTATATTTATACATGTTTACTACTGCACCGGATAACTAAAATAAGTCTAATTTAGTTGCCCGCCCAAGTCTCGACCCCCCCCCCACACACCCACCCCCGTCGTCCGGAAAATAATCGAATTTATTTTTGGAATCGTTGACAAGAAAAAATTTGCTGCCGGTCGGGCAGAGTTAACCCCTGACGTCCGGAATTTTTCGGAACCGTCCTAATTTTTCCGAACAAAAAAAGTTTCCGCGGCCTGTCGGGAAAGTAAAACGATTCCTAAAAAAGGTGATATTTTTCCGAACGCCGGAGGGGGGTTGTGGGTGGCCCTCTTTTTTTCTTTTATTTTTAAACTTGGGTTGATTTTCGGGTTGGATAATTTGTGGGTTGGATGTTAAGCGGATGTGGGTGCAAAACCCATACTTAGATAATAAGGTGGGCGCTAGCGGATAATGAGCGGTTCCACCCAATTGAGTTTATAGAGATCCAGAAAATCATGGGGACCAAGAATTAAACAGAGGGGCAGATGTTTGTCGAATAGCATCAATGAATCCAACAACCAACCTCACCTCTCAACATAAATATATAGATGACGCATTTCATTTCATTTCATTTCATAATAAGAGATATAATTCCAATTCCCCCATCCAACTGCGCATGTGCCTTAGCAGCATATCTTCGTTATCTTCTAGTATTCTATATCTCCTATGACTGTGACACAATTATACCCCAATCCTATCTCATCAGATCATATCATATCATACCATATCAACTTATTGTGGGTACAGATTTTTCTTCACAAATGCCGTTGTGAATATGATACCATTTTCAATATGAGTTTGTTCAGGCATGATGTTACACGGACGTTTTATACATAATCGTTTTGACACGGTTACTCCTGCACTATTCATTTACCAACTTATAACTTTAAATGAGTATGTACTGACCTTATAACTGTAAAACTAAATCACCTTATAACTTTGTAGGGATTCGAACCTCGACCTCTCCTATGCTACTCCAGAATCCTTACCATTCGACCATTTTTATAACTCCTTAAGCGTATGCGTATGTGGAGTTAATAGATGTTATAGAAGTAGAGTAGAAGTAGCAGTAGAGTTCTTGTAAGATTTGACGTTTAAACAAAAAGATCAATAGAAAATTACAATTTTAAAGAATAGAACGGCTCGCCTTATCTTTTAGATATTTCTCTTTAAATACTACTTTGATAGTGGATCAAATATGCCCTCGGTAATACGGAACATCCGAGGAGGCCTCTGCACACTAGGAGTCATGACGATAAAATTATTACTCAAATATAACCACCTCGATGACACACTTATAATGAGGAGCGAACATATGAAGCATGTTGCCTAAGGCATCCAAGAGTTGGTCGAGGGGACTTAAGCCTTCAGAATGTATGAAGAGACAATGAACAATATTTATTCTACGTTAAATTCAAAGTCTTCCGAGGACTCACTTCGGAAGGCAGTTCAATCACCAACCGATTTATTTATGATAAACCGGTAAAAATGACTAACCACCTCTCTTTCTTAAGTACAAGTTTAGCAGGTTTTGGAGCAAAGTTAGAGTGTAATTCAAAACTCCAAGTGAAGATTACTTCTAAGTGTTTATTCGGTATCACATGTTAGGAAAGCATGTAGAGAGTTTATTCGGTATCACATGTTTACAAGGTAAAGCAAGAGATAACGAAGAGCAGTTCAGTTAGCAAAGATGTTTTTCTTCCAATCAATAAGTCAGAGATTGGAGTCATTTCGCGAGTAAATGACGAACCGTTGTTGAGAGACGTTTTGCCAGTTAAAGACTTGAAGAAAAAGGTAAAGAAAGATTGTTGAGATATATAAATAATAATAATCATGATTTTCATGATAGGATTACAGATTAGAAAGTAGTAGAAGCTGCGGGCTACAATTTGTTTTAGTACTGCAGCCACTTCAGACTCCATAAAGCTGGTTTCAGTTTAATTTCACTTTCACCAGCACCACTACAAACAACAAACAAACACACCAAGAAGTGTAAAACGCACACAACAAGACCTATAGATTTATCCCCAGGACCAAAAAAGCGGGAACATACTAAATTACCAGTATATAATTTAATGTGAAAATGCATTTCCATCCCTGACATTTTCGCCCTTTCCACTTCTAGACCCTGAAGTTTTTACCTGTGAACGTCTGCCCGAACTGCCAATGAGCCGGTGCAATGTTCATGGACGTGGAGGAGCGACCATCACTACCCACAACCCTAAAGGATAGTGCCTGCCCAACTAGATATGCACTGGATTGCCAATTTTGTCCCCAATTACGACTCATTGCTATCCATTGAGTGTTGGCACCCTTAATGCTAACCTTCACGATATTACCAGCACCCGCAACATTTGTCACCAAAACCAAATTGAAGTAACGGAAACCATTGACCGTGTACCGAATACCCCCTTGCTTTCTGCATGGTACCCTGTAGTAGTAGTCACATGAACAAAGTTAACTAGAGCTTAAACTAATACTACTATTAAGGATGACTAACTAGATTCCAATTTAAGTATTTTCATTACCTCATTTATTCAAATTATTTATTCTTTAAACATTAACCATATAATAAAAAACAATATAAATTTTATTAAGAAAATCGATCAATCTATTTTATACAAGTCTATTTTTAAAAGGTTTTTGTCAGATTGTTTGGCATAGAGTTTGAGATCTGAGTCAAGAAAAAATCCAATGTTTTTCTGTTTGGCATAGAGCTAACTCCCCTTTAACTCATTTTGTAAAATTAGACTACATCTATTTATCTTACACTCTTCCTCGTATTTATTACTTTTACACATACACCAAATTTTTATTCTTTAAACATATACTCCACCTCTTACGCCTCTCTCACAAAATATTACATCTCTAAAATTATTATTACCTTAAAACCTACAAAAATCCTTAAACTATAACAAACATAAATGAGTTCTGGCAAACAATATTTATTAAATAATTAACTCAAAAAACTCATTTACCTAACTACGAGTCCGTATGTTGTTTTCAAAATCAACAAATGGATGAAGAAGCAACACAGGAGGGGAGAAACCGGAGATAAGGGGTAAGATGGACAATAATTGTAGGGTGCGGCTTATAACGTAGAGTGGTAATCATGTGGACCCCAGAAAACGCGTGGGAAGAGTGTAACAAGAAATCCCTGAAATCGAAGCATACGTTTTTCTCCTTATTCTCGGGTAACAGTTTCCCAGATACAATGAATGTACGTTAATGCCCCTAGCCTTGAATGTTTTGGGCAAAAACACCCCTACCTACATGTTATTGATGGCTAAAACGTGGAGGGATAATGTCATAATTGTAGATCGTACAACTTGGTACAGTTACACCAACAGGGGGGAGTAACTGTTTCCGGTCGCGCTGCTCATCAACTGGACGGACTGTTGGACCTCACTTAATTTTCTAGTTGGATTCTACAGTTATTGCTTAATTTAAAACAAATCAATTAACACAACTCCCATAACTACAACTGAAAACAAGATATACTAGTATAAAAGTAGATGACTTAATTAATGAAATTTAATCATTCCACATCATATATCTCATATATTAAATTCAAATATTGATAAAAAAGAAAATATATTTCGAAGTTTGTAATAAAATTCGTAATAAAGAAAGATAAGAAGTATTTATTGATATGGAGGGAATATATGATCACTCAAAATAAAATTTTGTTTTTCATAAAGTAAACAATTATGTATGTATTTAGCATCTTATCAATTGATCTATAACAAGTAAGATTATGTGTCACATAGCTCGTTTTGAAAAACAGTCAAACATATACTGGAGAATGAGATATATAGAGTTAGAGTCCACCTTATTGATCTTTAAAAAGTTTGTAGCAGAAGGTAATAAATAGGTTGATTGATTGAGAATAGATTATGTTTTAGAGTTATTAAAATTTATTAAATAAAAATAGTAATTGAAGTTTTGAAAATGTGAATTTAAATCCATTGGCAAACACAACGTCTATGGTACTTGTTTAAGGAGGTTCAAAAATCATGCAAAAGTTGAAAATTTAGGAATCCTTGAACTTCGACTGGGGCACTGGGCATACTACAGAATGACCAAAATAGCCCTAAATTGATTTTTAAACAAACAAGAGACGAAAATGAGGAAGAGAAAGAAGAAAAGGTCAGGTTCACTGTTTCTGCATCTGTAATTCTGTGTACTGAAATACGAAAATAAAGAAATTATTGCGACAACTACTGTAATAAAAAATATTGCACATTTGTCCCTATATTTTCGAAATTACATTATCTGCCCAATAAATATTGTATGATGCTATTAGTCCAGACATTACGAAACATGTATGATTGACTGATTGTTTGTATGTGTTCATTTAGTACCGGGTGTGGATCTAACTATATAAGTCTGAATAATTTGGAGCCAAATTTAATTCTGAAAAATATGTATGCTCTAATAATTCGAAAAGTAACCATATTTTTTGGGGATATAATATATGGAAAGGACAAGTAAAAAGGGAATAGGACGAAAATGGCCTAGGAAGTTAAGAGTGGAGAGTAGGAGGAAATGAAATTACCGGCGGAAGTTAACGGGAACAATGCCGGCACGATAAACGGCAAGCTTCAAGAACATGGGCATTGCAAGATCGAAATGAGTCCTTGGAGGATTACACCAGCCTCCATGGTCGCTGGGTTGAGCGAAATTAGGAGGACAAAAGTTGGTAGCCGTAATGAGAATGGAAGGGTTGCCGGAAAGACACCAGCCCTTGTTTGCGAGCCCCATGTCACACTTAATTTCAAAACAGGCACCGCAGCTCAACCCGTTTTCAAATAGCGCTGTGCTCAGAGCCGCCGTGTTCACTCCGTACCCTTGGCTGTACAGGTTCCCGTACCCGCAAGCACCTCCTGCGTCCGCCCCCGCACCAGCGTTAATATATATTATCACATTTATATTCAACATTTCTAACTTTGTTTATTACCAGAAAATATTTTAAAAAACTATGATGAACAAGAAAGTGTTTCAAGGAAATTACCCATTGTCCCGGAAGCGTCAGCGCCGCCGTAGAAGGTGGCGTGGGCAGGTGTCCAGGGGCCGCCGGAGTAGACACCGGGGATTCTAGCGTGGGCATTTAGGGACAAAAGGCTGCTAATAATGCAGATTAGGAGGAGCAGCTTCATTTTCATTTTAAGTTTTTCCTTTTTTCACTCACTCTCTCTTTTCGTTGAGTTGGAGTTAGGGAGAGAGAGGGGGGGTGGGGTGCCTGTTTGATTTTAGAGGGGAGAAAATGAAATGAGGGGACGAATGAGAAGCGATGAGGTGATTGGGGGTATTTATGTCAGAGGAAACGGTAGCATAAAAGGATTTTTTTTTTTTTTTTTTTTTGAGAGTAAGTAATCATTTCATTAAGGGGAAAATGATAAGATTACACCAATCTGAGCCTGACTATCAACATAAAGACTTATAACGACCAAGGCTCGCCTATTACAGAAAGACAGTTTGCAAGACAGAAACACCACAGCCTATCTAGGTTCATGAAACTTGAAAGGGAGACAACCATAACCCGTCGCATTAGTACCAAAGTTATGACATAGATGGTGTGCTAGCATGTTTGTCTCCCGTTTGACATGGGTAACTTCAACATCTTCCAAGTTCGAGAGTTTACTACGTAGTTCTTCGTAGATTGAGCCTAGTGGAGATAGCAAGTTAGAAGAGTTCTTGATACCTCGGGCCACAATAAGAGAGTCACCTTCAATGGTAAGACGTGTACAGCCAAGGGATTTGGCTAAGTCCGCTGCAAGAGTAGCTGCTGCCAATTCAGCGGCTTCTACACCCGACCAAGTCAGCGGGAGAGTTTTAAAGATTAAAGATTTATAATAAGCAGAAAAACTTCGTATGAAATTCAATTTTGAACTATTACTTGTTCAATTGAGTTCAGATTTAGGGACTAATTTGAAATTTTTCAATAAATAACTTGTAAATATATTACTTACAACTTTTTAAATTTACCACATATATTCCATATTTTTCTCCTGTTTTCGTAATCTCAATTTATAGAAATATGTTTATCCAAAAATAATTCCGACCTCACCAAAATAATCTCTTCGTTAATATCTACGGTTTGACATCCATA
>JAYMSL010002244.1:0-14759 GCA_036897195.1 Plantago coronopus
GTTTAGCATGCTTGATGGCCTGCGCAATGTTGACGGTTTCAAATATGGCTCCAGCAACTACCTTGATATTAAGTCCCTTGATGAAATGGCTGTGCAGAAACATGTTCTGACTGCAGCACAGCTCGTAATACATTCTTCTTACATGTGCTGGGAACTGCGAATCTATAACTAGATCACCATCCACATGAATCCCAAAATCTTCAAACTTCTTTACGTCCTCAAAAAGGAGTATGGTTTCTGTGAACCTGACGCCCTCGTGAACTTCAGAACCTCCTGAACCAGAATTGACATCACTATCTTCCTGGTTCTCTAGAGCAAGAAGAAGATCCGAGTAATTCTCTTCCTCTTTTTCCAAACACAATGCTGCACTTTCTTCAAGTTGATTTTCTGTGTCATCATAAATACTTCAGTTAATACAAACTTGCATTTCAAAGGCATACAAAATATATATAGGAGGTTCTGATCGTTACCTGTAACCATAGGTTTAGGACCAGAATCAGGACCAGAATCTAAATCCATAAGGCCAATAGCTCCATCGACTTCTGTTAATGGATTAGCCCTGATCATGTACACCTAGCAATACCGAGACAAAAGAACCAAAACATCATATTCTGAAAACTGGAGCAAATAATGTGCAAATGAAAATAGTAAAGCTCAAGGAAGAACCTTAAGCTTGCAAGACTCAATAGTTCAAAATATTACAACATCATTTTGCACCAATCCATGAGCAATCGAGAAACCTCTCCATCAACCACTTAGTCCATGGCGGAGGCCAAGACACCACCTGAACTATGAGGTTGACTAGTTGTTTTTACCTCGGACTTGGTGGCTGTATGTATGGAAGGAAAAAAATTAAGAAAGAATAATAAAAATCAACTAAATAGGAAATTTTACTTTAAATTCAGTACAATTACTTTAAATTTTACTTCGAACTGGGTGCTGTAATATTTTTTGTAGAGTACAGCATCCGTCATCAACGATGTAAAACATTTATATGAAACATCAATGATATATAGCCTATAAGAACATAGATCTAAAAATCTCTACAATTGAATCAGAGAGTCAAAACGCACATAAAAGATTAAGGAGCAGATTTGCAGGAACAACAAGAAAAACTCTACAAGGAATCGAAAAGAAGAAAACAAGGTGGACTGCGTAAGAGAATTTGATGCCTGGAGATATGGTGTTTGGCAGAAAATAGAAAATCCTAATGAAATAGAATTTGATGTCTTTCTATCTTTTTTCAGACTAACAGAAGACAGACAAAACAAAATTTAAGAGAAGAGATAGAAAGTGATACACACCCCCATGCTCAATAATTCGTTGATATATCATCTTGTTCGCATTGTTCCTTCCTACAAAGTACTCGCTCAGATGATCGTCATCTGAGTGATCATGTGTTTCCTTCTCTTGTATATCGGATAGGAGAACTTGACGACCTGATAAATGGATCCTAAAGTCCATCCACCTACCTGATCATAAAGATATAGAGAACAATATATATTCACCATCAGATCATATATCTGTGCAACAATAATGTCAGTCCATCCACAAATGGTTACACATGAAAAATTCAGAAGTAACCGAAAACATTAGAAAAGAATATTGGGAGAACATCAATTAAAACAGTCTTAAAATGGTCATTTAAGACAAGAACACATGCGTTCGATGCTAATTATAAAATGAACGGGAAGTTGGCTCGCACCATGGGTTTAAAATTAAACAATGGACACACAGTCACACACTTAAAGAAAGACCAAAAATTTGTGAATATCATCAACAATCTTGTAAGCATAACTAATCGAATAGCAAGAGGATCTTATCAAACTCTCCAGCAGATCAAGATAAATCAGGACCTAAATCAGCACAACCTCTCAGTCAACATTCAAACTAATTTTCTGAACCAATCATAAAACTTTTTTGCATATACCTTCAGGTAATTAAACACCCGATGAAGCACACCAAATCCAGATGAATCAGAGGACCTAAATCAAACTGACGTAAACTAATTTTCTTAATCGATCGCAAAAAAAAGAAAGAAAAGCGCATACCTTCACGTAAGCAGTGGTTCTGCAACTTGGCTGGTGTAAACCTGGATTTTGGTCAATAAAAATGAAGAAAATCAGGTACCCACATGATAAGAACAGAGATCTACAAATCTACAATTGAATTTGAGCGTCAAAACATAAATAAAAGATTAAGAAGCAGATTTGCAAGGCGAAATGGCGTTTGGCACCTGATGAAAAGATTTACAAGAACAACAAGAAAACTATTCTACAACAACCTTTGAGAAATCTGAATCTTTATCAGAAATGAGCAGGGAATCGAAAAAAAGAAGAAAGCTGAACAAGGAATCGAAAATAAGAAAATCTAATGAGCGTCAGACTGACAGATGACAGAAGGTTGACGGCTGCTCACTTCTGTACTGAACACACTCACACACACATATATATAGTCAGCATCAGGAGAAGGTACTAGGTTAAAAAAGGTCATGATAAATTGACAATTCTGTCCAATTTAAATAACATGAGTCGCATATTCGATTGTCATTGTTTCTATTCCCCGGCTTGTGGTATCAGACCACTCCCTTTCGTCTCATAACTCTTCGTAATTACAAAAATGAACCTTCCAATACTTCCGACAAGGAATTCCAATCTTTTGTTGGCCAGAGCTACCAGCTATAGAGCGTGCTGGTAAGAATGTTGTCGCAGTCCCGTGAACTCTGGAATGTCGTTGAGAAGTTTACGAGGAAGTTGCGCTAAATGGTGCAAAAAGAAAATAATCGCACAAGGAGAACATATGCAAGTTGGAAAAGATTTTTTTGCCTTTTATGAATAAAGGGTAAGTCGATTTATACTCCCGCGAATTATTTGTGCTAGTATTTCTAATGAATGTGATATGTTGGAACAGTAATTTGGATGACATGATGGTGTTATTTCAATTAAATTGCAACATTAGTGCGTGATTTCGATCAATAACGATATATAAATACTAGGATTCCGAACACGATACGCGTGTTATTGTGACACTTTTCTATAATAGTTTATATTTTTATTTATTTTGTATTTTTATTTTAAAACTTAATATAATTTGTGATCTAATAAATCAACAGTTGAATAAGTCTCAAGAAACTTGTACTTCTACAAGCTGAGCAGATTACAACTAATAGTTAACAAAAATTGCTATCTATATCGTTTCCAGTTATTTGTACCTAAGAATAGTTGCCTGTAAGAGTATCGTTTATGTTCGGTTCAAGGTTATAAACGAGCTTACTTACTGGAATGTTTTACATGAACATTCAGTAAGGATCCTGTCACGAACTGCTAAACGTTGAGGCATGCCTCAAGGGTCAGATCCGTTTAAACGCTACTGGAGAGTCTTAAAGATCGAATCTCAAGTTTAGCAGCAAGACAAAACTACAGATGGTCTAAGTTGTGCAAGGAATATGCTTGTGTCTACACTGAGTATCATTAAACATGGATTGAGATGCAGCAAAAGATGATAAACATCAGGTGATGAAGAACTGAAGAGAATATGGGGTGATTCGAGTGGGCCATATCAAATCTTTGGTCAAACTACAAACCATATGTGATCTGATTTGTTGTACTGACTAGTCAAACTAGAAGCAAACACACATTTCATTGCTCTTAATTTTTTACTTTTACCCTTAGTAACAGTAGTAAAACTCCAGTTTTAACTGATCAAAATGAAAGCAAAGCAGCAGCCAGCGGCATAAATGAGCATCAACCTTTGGCATTGAAGTAGCAGATCTATTTCATGTTTGAAAAATGTGTGAGTGGATACTCTGTGTTCTTCTGGGATACATCTTGCCTCACCTAGCTCTTTACAGTGGAATAGGAGTTAATTTTTTGCCCATTCTTTTCCAATATTTGTTTTTAAATTGGAGTATTAAACTCGACCAAGAACAGAAATGCTGTACAATTGTTGTGATAAATTATAAGTATGCTTCCTTCCATGCAGATGTCGGCAGAATCTACGAAGCATTCAGGATCTAGAAATACTACATTTTCAAGATTTTATTCAAATTCTTCAGTCTTAGACTTCGGAAAAGAAGGGAAAAAAAAGAAGTTTTAGACCTTCGAAGGAGAAGAAGGAGAATAAAGAAGTCTGAGACGTCGGAAAGAGAATGAACCAAACTGGGAAAGATCTTACTATCATAAACAAATTGGCCGTGATGTTCACCATAACAACATATTTTGGTCGCGACCTAGAAGAACAAGGATCACCATAGAGGAGACCACGAGTCTATGTTCTTGCGACGACACGGAACGCCTCAGAGACTGTTACTAACCCGTCATTTGTTGGTTCAATTCGTTTCTTTTCAGTGCTGTTTGTAAATGTGAGGAAGAGTTATTGAAAAACCACACTACAGAAAGACGACGATTAGTAGGATCTATGATTTGGGATGACGAATGGTTTATTAATCCACGAGTCGAGTTGAACTGTTGTTATTGCAGGCTGCTCTTGTTTGTTTGATTTTGTGACCTTGCTACTAAAACCATGCAATGCGAAGTGTATGGAAAGTAGTGTTATTACGCGAGACGAATCCGATTTTACTCATTATGGTTTGAGCTCAGCGCGTTAATTAAGATAAACGAGCCGAGCTCGTACCTCATTTTATACTTGTTTTTGTTACCCATCAGAATTCACTCATATATACACGAGCCCTGCTGCTGCTATTGATTGGAGAGAATGGTTTGAACTTTGAAAAGTATGATTATGAGACGTAGTATTTGGTTTTAGTGCAAAAAAAGACGTAGTATTTGGTTTTAATGGATTAGAAAAGTGTGACAGTAATTTTGCCTTTGGAGAGTTTATAACAGAGTAAAGAAAACCAGACTATAGCAACTTTTTTCATTTTTGGAATCGACAAAGTGAGGATAAATAATAGTTCTCCATCTACCAGTCGGGAAGCAACTGGATTTATAAAAGAGTCGGAAACAACTTGAATCATGCCAAAGCCAAGAAAACCAAATTCGCTTGTACGACTATACACATCAATGCCAAACACACACGGTGATTCATCAGGGCGACAGCCGATCAACATAGAATTGAAAATACCTAATTTAAGTTTTAACTGCAAAACACAAAATATGCTTGCTTACTCATATTTTCAATATTCTTCTCCAGGGAATGGGATACTACTAGCATTAAATCATCAGTCAACAAAAAGGGCATGCAAATATTTTTCCTGCAGCCAACCTGTTAAAAAAAACCCTATCGAAGTTATGATGCTTTGTCGTTCCTTCCTTGGTGCCCAAAATCGTTACTCTTTCTCCTCTGTAAACCATTCTTATTTTTCATCCTCAAGCAGCCATCCTGCATCCACAGAAAACCACAGAAGTTCAACGTAAATTCACCAGAAAAACAGAACAAGCGCGAATTGAGTTCACCAAGAAAAGCTTTAGCCCGTTATCATTTAATAAATCAAATTCAAGATCCACTTTAATTTGTTATACGTGATAGGATGCCATCACCATCATGATAATGAAGAACTATTATAGAAATAGCACTTGTAGTTTCACAGCATAGTGAAGAACATATCCATGGAATACTTGTTTGGAACTGATATATTAAAGATCATAAACTCGGGAAGGAAAGTGAGAGATCAGATTTGCGTACTGATTTTTAAGGAAGATGAAGCCTTAGGAAAGCTCAATAGCTGCTCTGTGATTAATGCATCCTCTGACACATTTCGGATGCATAATCCCTTCAACATAGATCCATATTTCAGAAAAAACTTAGCAAGACTATAAAGTGAAGTCATAGTGTAACCGTTGAGCTCAGGGTCAAATGTCACTATCTCCAGATGGGATACAATGCAGGTTGGCACACAATCATATTTGACAGAACCATAGAAATCTTCATCCTAAATAAAATTAGATTAATAGCCTTGTCAAAATAATAGTATATGTTGGAACTTGGAACTAGGAAAAACACAGAACAAGCAGATAGATATGTGCATAAGTTATCATTTACCGCAATGCCCGGAGTTAACACAAGAAATCTCAGAAATGGTGTCGCTTGAAGAATTTCAAGTAATGTTTCAGCATAAGTATCATCATCAAACAGTTCCAATCGCTCCAGCTGATCATATCTGGGAAGAGGAAGACCTTGCTTTGATAGTGACATCTCCTAGGAATAGATTACAGAGAAACACATGTTAATTAAAATTGGCGTTGACACCCCAAAAAAACTAGTTGTGAAATATCACATACTGGTTCGAATAAACTAGCATCAACTGAAAACAACAATCTTCAAAAACCGAATAGAACAGTCTACAGATGAAATTTCGAAATTCCCTTTTTGTTTTGCACTGAAAGCTATCTCCAGCTAACGGATAGTCAGGAATACTTAAATAAAAGAGAAGAAGACAGGGAACTAACATATAGGCAATCAATTAGCGTCAAATGATTTAAGCCTGAATATTCTTTCAATCCCTTTCGAACGTCTAAGCCTGAAGCATTTGGATGAGTACATGACAATGATGCATGAAGAACTGTTGTTCCAATCAGCAGACAGTTTCCATGATAACCACCATATATTTCTAAATTCTCAATCCTATCTCCAAGTAACTTAATGTAATAATCACCTTCATCAGAATATCTTGCAGACCTGAAATCAATCAGTGCAGGTACAGAGAATTCCAAAATCTTGACATTTAAACATTTGCACTCTAACAGGTCAAGGCATTTTAGGACTGGGAAAGTGAAAAGTAGAGTGTCAGTTCTAGAGTTTTGATTCATGATGTGGATATTTTCAAGACGCAAATTTGTGAGGTTAGGAAAGAAGCTGTGCAGAGGAGCTCTGAAGATGCACGGAAACACCAACTCCAAAGTTCTCAGTGACATGCAATCACCGAGGCTCCGGGGCAAGACTATGCGTTCTTCAGCACAATGACATATCAGTGTAAAACTCTCAATGTTCCTTCTAAATATGACAGACATCCATGTTGCCATCCGAGTAGCATCATATTCAAATACTTCCTCAGAAAAGAGATAGAAGCTTCTTATATTATGGGAATGAAGACTTGCCCTTTCTACAAAGTTAGGAAAATCGGCCTTATTAGTCAAAGACTTTGAGGAATGAAACCGATGATCAAAATTCACATTGTAACTAGAAGTCCACTTGTATTCCCATGCTTTAGACAAAACACTAGTTCGCACTGCATCCTTGGTAGGCAAGAGGGAAATAATACGAGTGATAATGTCTTCTGGTAGACTGTTAATACGATCCCGATCACCGCTGAGATGCTTCTTTCGGGAATTCATACTACTACTGACTTGAGAGCGATTTTAGTCAGATTTTCGAACAATCAACCTGAAAGTGTACAATAGAATGCTTATGGTTAGTTTCTTTGCAATGATCTATCAGTTATGAATTCATAGTAGAAACATTATCTATTTTCTCATCATACTACAACCAACACACTGGTAAACTAGCTAAAACTCTGCATTATCATAAGGTCCATGAACATTGAATAAGGGTACCGGTATAAGGAGCAAAACAAGAATGTCTTAGTTAACTTTCTCTGATTTTCACATGAGCCTCATTTCAAAATTACTCCTTTAAACCCACGTTTTACACCTATAATCCTAGTTAACGAAAAGAAATCATATAAAACTACAAATTCAATTATTTTTTTCTAAATAAAAACACCATTCCAATAGACTACTCATCCTAAAATGTAAAATCCCAAGTATTTGAAAAAAGAGTTTGATTTTTCAACCAAGAAAAACAAATTAGACTTTTTTTAATCGGCAAACTATGCAAACCATCATCTACACTAGAACACCTACTAACTCCCAAAACCTAAACCTAATACCTCAGGCCTCGATCTCAACACCTCCTACATGCATCTCATCTACTTTACCACTATACCACCTTATAACTCCTAACCTCTTTCTTAACTTGTTGAGAAGCTTTCAGATGAAATCAGTAGATGCATTTGCAAATGTAGACTAACAAGACACTCAAAAAGTCAAAATGACTAGTAGTAAAGTATTTACCTCAATTCTACACAGAAAATGCAGAAGAAAACAAAGGGGAATCAATTGAGCAATAAATTCATTAGTGAAATAGGGGAAAATGCAATATATAAACAGATTAGAGCAAGACACAGACAGACCTGGAAGATTAGCACTTATTTAGCAGAGCAGAGCAGAGACGCACACAGAGCCACCCACCATTATTTTCTGCTGTAAAAAGTGCGTCTATAATATATCGGTGAAAATTGGGTCTAATTTTGGTCAATCCACGTCTTGGGCGGTAAAGCCCACTAAATCACACTTCTATGGGCCCGGACTGAAAGTATGGTTGAAGTTTCGGAGAAATTTTTTTTTTTATGAGGCAAATCTATTCTAATTCTACTCATACTCCTACACTAATCCAATACCAACCGTATACCCTACACCAATACCAACCTTATATCACTAAATAAATCTCCACCTCCGGGAATTGAACCCGGAACCTCTAACCATTACACCCTGCACCTTACCACTGTACCACCCCTGGGTTCAGTTTCGGAGAAAAAATCTCTGAAATGATTTGAATTCAAGTACAAATTGAATTGTGTGATTGAATCGAATTAAATATAACACAATTGAAATATAAGAAACAGGACGTAACCTTAGTTCGGTCTCGCTATTTAGTGCTTGTTTGGTAGGTGAACCGGAAAAAAAAGGGTCAATGTACATAGTAGTGTGTGGAAAAGATTTGTGTGTGTTTTCCGAAATTAGTGTGTGTGTTTAATCGAATTTCCTTGTTTGGTAGATAAAATGGCACAATTGAACCGGAAATGTTTCTTGAACATTTTCTTTGTTTTGTGGCAATATGTTTTCCGGAAATGTGAGAGTTTATCCAACAATTAATTGGGGTTACTCATCTAATCACCAACTATTTTGATATCGAATTTTCTACCGATGAATGAAAAACGTAGATTAATTATTTTATGACAAAATATTGAAACGTTAATAACGAAGTAGTATGGTAATCAGTATTACTAAAATTAAAAATATAATACTCCATTTAATAAACCAACAGGAGTAAACTGCATTTATAAACAAGCATTATATTTTTACATAAATTGGAGTAAACTGCATTTATAAACCAACTTACGTATTATCAAATTAATACTCAAACAAGCATTCATCAATATAATACTCCATTTTTAGCCTTGAATCTTTGGGCTCTAAACAAGTGGTCCGGTCAAACGAAGCGAGTCAGACCGATTCTGATCCCTTCCAGATAAGGCAGATTTTGGAGAAACAGGAAAAAGGGAAAAAACTTTCTAAGGCTCAGAAAAAAAGAGAGAAGAAAAATCAGAAAGATAAGGAGAAAGCAAAATGGGTTGATTTTGTGGCCGACATGGAGGATAACAATCGAATCCAATCGGAGGTAGCGGCTAGTAATTCTCAGTCGCCTGCTGCTGCTATTAACGCGCAGCCGCTGCCATCTCTACCATCGGAGAGAGAGGATGGTGAGTTCCGTGTGGAAGACGAAGTGGAGGCTAGCGTCCAGATCGGGGTTATGCTCGGCTTCCTTAATGGCGGTGATAAGCTACTAAACTCGAGAGTATTCAGAGGTTTCGAGGAGCGAGATATGGCTGGAAATATCAAACAGGTTTCTAACTCAGTGGTTGAATCGGCTGGCTCAGGGGATAACCAAGTAAGTAGATGAAGATACTTTGTTTCAATGTGAGGGGTTTGGGGCAGATTCAGAAGAAAATGGAGGTGTTGGATCTTGTAAGAAAGGAAAGGCCGGACTTCCTTTGTTTACAAGAAACTAAAAAGGCTAGTTTCGATCGAAGGTCAATAGTTCGATTGTGGGGAAATTCAGAGGTCGATTGGGCGTATTCCGGGGCTGAAGGCGCCTCGGGTGGCCTGCTGTGTATGTGGGATAGTAATGTATTTAGCAAACGGAGTATTCGAGGGGAGAAAGGTTATTTGGAGATTTCAGGAATATGGGAGGATACCTTGGTGTATATTATGAATGTTTATGGGCCTAAAGTCAGTGGTGAGAAAAAGGCTCTGTGGGACACAATCAGGGGAAGGATATCAAACAGCAGTTCAAAGGTTTGGTGCATTTGCGGTGACTTCAATGAAATAAGATTGGAGTCGGAAAGAAGAGGGATGGGAAAGGCTGGAGTAAACAGTGATATGAGGTGTTTTGATCAGTTCGTGAAAGATATTGAATTCCAGGATCTTCCACTTCATAGACGCCGGTTTACATGGTACAGGGATAATGGCAGTTGTTGCAGTCGGCTTGATAGGTTCTTGGTTTCTGAGGAATGGGCGAAAAAGTGGGAAAACTTAACTCAAATCGGGCTAAGAAGGAAGATTTCAGATCATGCTGCCATTATTCTCAAGCAGAACTCGGCCGACTGGGGACCCCGTCCTTTCAAATATTTGAGCGGTTGGCACAAGGAAAAGGATTTTGGTAAGTTAGTCAGGGAGTTTTGGACTAACTGTGAAGTTGCAGGGTGGAGTAGTTACCGAATTAAAATCAAACTTCAAAAACTCAAAGAAATTATCAAAGGATGGCATAAAAAATGTTTTGGGACTGTAGACTTGGAGATTGAAAAATGGTGCACTGAGTTGTTTGCTGCCGATGAGAAATTACCTCAAGTGTTGAATGAAGCTCGAGGTGGTGAGTTTCCCTGTGATGTTCCTACAGCTTTTAATGGTGATGACTCTGATTTGGTGGAAACTCGGAAGAATCACGCTGAGGCTATGAACAAATTGAGTCGAGCTTTGGACATCAAAAGAAATATATCGTTTCATCAAGCGCGTGAAAGATGGGGCAAAGAAGGAGACGCAAATACACGATATTTTCATGCGTGTCTGAAAAATAAAGGTAGACAGAGGGAACTTAAAGGCATTCGGATTGGAGGAAGATGGATTGAAGGAGTTCAACCGGTGAAGGACAGTATCTTCAACTTCTTCAAAAAGCAGTTTAATGAAGTGGATTCTTTCCGAAACTGTGTGCTCGGGTTTGCTGGAGGCTGTTTATGCAATTTGGATCGTGCTGAGTTGGAAGCTGAATTTACACTGGAGGAAATTAGAAGTGCGATATGGGACTGCGGTGTCGATCGCAGCCCTGGTCCGGACGGGTTTTCATTTCACTTTTACAGACAATTTTGGGAGCTAATCAAGGATGACTTACTGAAGATGTTTCAGGAATTTCACAGTAATGCAAAGTTCGCCAAAGGTGTAAACTCGGCTTTTATTACACTAATTCCCAAGGTTAGTAATCCGGTGGCTATTGAGGATTTCAGACCTATTTCTCTCATTGGAAGCACTTATAAAATTGTGGCTAAGGTGTTAGCAAAAAGGCTTGGTCCGAAGCTCGACGAGCTGATTTCTATGAATCAGTCGGCTTTCGTTGGGGACCGTAATATCCTGGATGGGGTTGTTATTGCTAACGAGATTATTGACGAGGCTAAGAAAAAGAAGAAAAGCTGTTTTGTGTTCAAGATTGATTTTGCAAAGGCTTATGATATGGTTTCCTGGGAGTATCTTATTGAAATGATGCATCTTTTGGGTTTTGGCAGTTTATGGATTGAATGGATTAAAACCTGTATTTCGTCGGCTACCTCTTCTGTTCTTGTAAATGGCAGTCCTACGGAGGAGTTTAATCTGCGGCGCGGTTTGCGCCAGGGCGACCCGCTGTCTCCTTTTCTCTTTCTCATTGTCGCCGAGGGACTCAGTCTGATGGTGAAAAAGGCGTGTGACGAAGGACTGTTCAAACCAGTGTCGGTTGGAAAAAATGGTGTGTTGATTTCGCATCTCCAATTTGCGGATGATACCATATTCTTCGGTGAAGCTGTCGAGAGTAACATTGCAGCATTGAAAGGGATTTTAAGATGTTTTGAAGCATCTTCGGGTCTTAAAGTGAATTTCAAAAAGAGCAGCCTTGTGTGTGTGGGTGTGGATCAAGCTACAAGTTTGAGATGGGCTAATAAACTAAATTGTGTTGAAGGTACGCTTCCTATTTCTTATCTTGGTTTGCCTATCGGAGCTAGTGAAAATAGAGCAGCTAGTTGGAATGTGGTGATTGATAAGGTCTCGAAAAGGCTGAAAAAGTGGGAGTTTAAGTATTTGTCATTTGGTGGGAGATTGACACTCTTGAAATCAGTGGTTGGCTCCTTACCACTGTACTTTCTATCTCATTTTATCGCTCCAAAATGCGTCATTAATAAATTGGTGAGTCTACAGTCGCATTTCCTCTGGGGTGGACAGCCTGATGGGGCGAGAAAAATTCACTGGACTGACTGGGAAACTGTATGCAGCAGTAAAAGTGTTGGCGGGCTTGGCGTGCGGAATCTGTGTCTGTTCAATCAGGCTTTGGTTGGTAAGTGGGGATGGTCACTGTTGACAAAAAAAGGATTATGGAGTCAAGTTCTTGAGTCAAAGTATGGTGATGTTTTAGGATGCGTGAATAGATGGCGTAGTACTGGAAAGAAAGCGGCCTGCTGGTCCTCGTGGTGGTCGAACCTGGTGACTAAAGTCATCTCTCAACCATGGTTTCGGGAGAATTTGTTTAAAAAGGTGGGTGTCGGGGATGACACGAGATTCTGGGACGATCCTTGGCTAGACAATGGGTATATTTTGAAGGACCATTTTCCTACTTTGTACGAACTGGAGCTATTTAAAAATTGCTCAGTAAGGAATCGCGCTGATGTTGTTTTCACGTGGTGTTGGCGGAGAGAACCAAATGAGTCAGAACTTAGAGCTGTGGAAAACTTGGAGATTTTAATACATCCTCTCCTTGTCCGTTTGGATGTGAAGGACTATTGGTGCTGGGCTAAGGGCGAATTTACAGTAAAGAGTGGGTATGCACAGCTTCTGGATCATCTCCGCCCTCAGTCTGCTTGGCTTGAGGATGATTTCTCATGGGATCGTTGTGTGTGGATTAAAGGAACTCCTCCGAAAGTGGGCTGTTTTGTTTGGCTGGCAGCGCTGGATAGGATCTCTTCTTGGTCGAATCTCCGGGCCCGTCAGATTATTCACGAGGAAACGTCCATCATTTGTAAAAGGTGTGACAGTGTCGAGGAGGATACGTTTCACATTCTTCTTGGCTGCAATACGGCTAGAGATGTTTGGGTAAAGGTGGCAAACTGGTGTGGGCTTTCTTGTTCTGATAATTCATCCTGCAAGCAGGTCCTTCATACGGCTTCTTTGGGCCAAGGAAAAAACAGGAAGATGGAAGCTCGAATCATTTGTCACGCAACGTTATGGGAGATTTGGAAAGCTCGTAATGCGTTGATTTTCGATAGTTGTGATTTCTCGCCGTCCGAAGTGGCTGACAAAGTAGTTCGGGCTTCTTGGTGGTGGTTTAGGAATGCTGGTCGAATAGCGGAGGGTTATGATTTTAATTCTTGGGTTCTTCATCCTGATCATTGTTTGCTTTAGGATGATGTATCTTTATTGGTTTTGACTCGTAGTTGCTGCTTCACTACGATTTCGGCTTTGGCCTTGTAAATTCTTTTCCTCTTTTAATATATATATTTTTTGGCTGCTTCAAAAAAAAATATAATACTCCATTTTATAAACAGGCATTATATTTTTACGTAAGTTGGAGTAGACTGCATTTATCAATTATTTTTACGTATAAACCAACTTACATATTATCAAATTAATGACAAAATTAATTTAAATCAATTATTGTGTGTCCCTCATCTAATTGAGTATTAATGAGGAATTAATCAGGATTAATTATTGAGTATTAATCTACGTATTCACATTATCAAAAAATCTACACTAACATAACAAATTTTTTTTTTTTAAGGGTACTAACATAACAAATTAATGTAAGCATTAAAAGGGAGTATTAATCTGCACTAACAGTTGGAATTTGTTTGAAATGGAAATGGAGTATTAATCTGATTATTACTATCTATATTAGCATGCATTAATCACTACTAAAGGTGTATTCACACATTAAAAGGTATTGAAAGGGGCATGTACTTTATTGTGTCAGATCTTTCGGAAAACACATTCCAGCTCCCCCCAGGAATTTGTTTTTGGAAGAAATTTGGAGATTTTGTGCTTGAAAAACATCTTCCGGTTTTTAAGAGGCAAAATGGTCGAACGAGGTTACACCTTTTCCTTTCTTGCCATTTAAGCTACCAAACATGAAATGGAAGACGGTCAAAGCTAAAAATCTTCCGGAAAAGCTCTACCAAACAGCCTCTTAAAGAATGCGAGTCCAGCTGATACTAGGTTAGGAAAACTAATTCAATTCACTGTCAAACAATATCGTGTCTACAGTCCTTCAATTTGGATATGTGAGTTGCCAAATTTGCTCTTAAAAGTACTAGTTACGTCCAGTCAATAGCTTTTGCTTTCCATTTTTGTAGTCGATTAAAAATCTTTCCATTTACGTTTTTAGACATGTGGTGATCTACTCTTATCCTCTTATTTACTTACAACACACGAAAAAAATACTCCAACCACTCCCACTTGTAATATAATACTCAATAAGTACCAATGTCTTATTTTGTTGACCAAAATGAAAATGGGAAGCTTGCTCATGAACAGAGGGAGTACTAGAAAACATGCACTTCGTCTCTTCTTCGTGTGAAATTTATAAACATACACTCTACAATCTTAATAAAATTACGTACACATATATTGTAGTGTGAAAGATTAAAAGGGTAAAAAAAAAAAAAACTAATTATGGTTCGCTAACTACCCTCCACCTCTTTTATTTTAAAATAATATATATTGAAGTTTAGA
>JAYMSL010002245.1:0-14754 GCA_036897195.1 Plantago coronopus
GGAGGAGGTGGACGGACTGGCGACTGGAGGAGGCGGAGAGCGGAGGGACTGGCGACTGGAGGAGGCGGAGAGCGGAGGGAGGCGACTGGAGGAGGCGGAGACGTTGATGGGTGGGAGGCGGACGATGTTGTTGAAAGAAATGAGTTAGGGATTTAGGGTTTTAGTAAAAATCTAGGTAAAATTGTCAGTTAGTCCCATAAGTATACAATTCTTGTTAATTTAGTCCTACAAGATTCAGATCCGTTCTTTTAGTCCCATAACTTTAAAAATTCACCATTTTAGTCCTAAATGACACCATTTGGTCAATATTCACTTAAATTACCTCTATATCTCCATCTTCCATTATTTATCCTACAAATTTACAAACGTGAGTTTTATTCAAGTTATTAATATAGTTTTACTTCAATATAATAATTATAATGAAATAAATGAAATTATACCTCTCTTAACTCTAATAACCAACATATTTTAATATTTGTTACTTTTGTTTTAGATTTTTCAAAATTTTTATACTGAATAAATTTAAGGAAAATTTATTAATTTGTAATTTTTCTTTACTTATATTTTGTATTTGTATCACAAAGTTCAAAGTTTCATTTGTTTTCCATAAAATCATGATCACATCTTTTTTTTTATTTCATTTTCTGTCAATTTATATTGAGAAACTAATAGTGGTGGAATTTGGAGGATAAATTATTGGGAAAATGGGAAAATTCAATTTATAGTTACCTCATTTGATTTATAGTTGGGCACATGTACATGTTGCGTTCTGTGAAGGACTAGGATCAAAATGACAGATTATTTAAAAGATATGGGATTAAAATAACAAATATCATACTTAAGGGACCAAAACAACGACAGTTATATACTTATGGGACCAAATTGCCGATTTTCCCAAAAATCTATATTTTAAAGAAGAACTAATAATAATAATAATAATATAATAATAATAATAATAATAATAATAATAATAATAATAATAATAATAATAATAATAATGATGATGATAATGAGCTCAGATTGTTTCTCGGCTGCCCACCAATTTTTTGTAGACCTTTGATTCTTTATATAATAATAATAATAATAATAATAATAATAATAATAATAATAATAATAATAATAATAATAATAATAATAGTAATAAAAATAGTAATAAAAATTAAAAATAATAATAATAATAAGTAATAGTAATAGAGTCGACTCGTCGAGTTTTCGAGTCGAGCATAACCTGGCTCGAACTCGGCTCGTTAAGGAACTCGAACTCAAGCTCGAGCTCGAAAATTCGAGTTCCGAATCGCGTTTTTTTTAACTAATATGAATATATTAATTTTTAACTTTCACAATTTATAAGGTTCTTTAATTCACCTTATACGTCTTCATATATATAGCATATGTATTCGACAAAAAGTTCAATGAGTACGCATTGTAATATCATATGGTTTTCCTTTTTAAGAGGCAAAGGTGACTCGAACCCCCGACCTATTGGTTGGAGGGGAAGCGTCTTACCAACTGAGTTGCGCTTCGTTGACATTGTAATATCATATGGTGAATTAGTATTAACAGTTGAAATCAAATTATTAGTTTTCGCAATATGTTTCATTAAATCCAATTTACCCATATAGTATATATACCCATATAGTATGATATTTTTATTTATAAATGAGTTATCAGCATAAAACGGCATTTTTGTTATATCAAACAAAAATTTCTTTTCTCAATATACTTTGTAAATAAAATTGGCTAATTATTAATTCTAATTACTTGATGCATCTAAAAAGTAAACCCTAAACCCTAAGTACAAATTGCCATAAACCATAAATGAAAAATCTCATATCTTCTTGTTCTTTGCAGATTTAGAAAGTGAAGGAGGAAGAGGATTGATTCGATATAAATTTTAAGGATTGATTGTTGTATATTTAATTTTCTATTCTTTATATATAAAATAATATAATTATCACTAAAAATATTATATATATGTATAAATTAAACAAAAATTCTATAAATGAATTATAGAATATATAATATTATCATTTAATTATGTAAATTTATTATATTAAATAAATAGAACTAATATGAATATACTAATTTTTAAGTTTCACAATTTATACAATTTGTAAATTGTACATAAATACAGAGTAATTTGAGTTTTGAATTATTATATTTTCATTTTTATTTATAAACGAGTTAGCTGAACATTGAGCAATCATGTAATTGTCACAAAATTTACCCAACTCATCTTAAACTGATAAATGGCTTTCAATGTATTCGTTGCAAATTAAAAGCTTTCTTAATTCTCCTTAGATGGTGCTGTTACGTTGGAGAAAATATGAGTTATTATATATCATTTTTATAAGGTTCTATAATTCAGCTTATACGTCTTCGTATATATAGTATATGCATTCGACAAAAAGTTCAAATGAATACTCATTGTAATATCATATGGTGAATTAGTATTAACAGTTGAAATCAAATTATTAGTTTTCGCAATATGTTTAATTAAATCCAATTTACCCATATAGTATATATACCCATACAGTATGATATTTTTATTTATAAATGAGTTATCAGCATAAAACGACATTTTTGTTAAATTAAACAAAAATTTCTTTTCTCAATACTTTGTAAATAAATTGGGCTAATTATTAATTCTAATTACTTGATGCATCTAAAAAGTAAACCCTAAACCCTCAACCCCGACTCTAAACCCTAAACCCTAAGTACCAATTGACCTAAACCCTAAATCTGTCCAAGATCGCGTCTAACTAAGTAGGGCTGCAAAGGAACCGAGCCGAGTTGAGCTATGCAGCAGCTCGACTCGTTAAGGACAACTATGCTCGGACTCGAACTCGGCTCGAAATGTTTTTTCGCATGTTCAAACTCAGCTCGAGAGCTCGTTAATTTTTAAAACCAAAGTCTAAAATTAATAGGATAGACTCGTAAGCTCGAATTTATCTCGGCTCGAGTGATCGAAACATCATAAAGCTCGAATATTAGCTCGGCTCGAAAGTTTCTAAAACCCAAGTCTTTAAAATTAATAGGATAGACTCGTAACTTGTAAGCTCGAAATATCATAAAGCTCGCATTTAGCTCGGCTCGAAAAAGTACTTATATAATTATCACTAAAAATAAAATGAAATATATGTATATATATTTGTATTTACATATATAAAAGATCTACGTTTGCAGACCTATGTCTAAGATCGGTTCGTTTGCAGACTCTACGTCTAAGGTTTCACCCAAAATAACAAAACGATTATTGTCGTCATTACTATAAGTCTATAACTACGTACATATTTCTAAGTTCACCAACGACCGACTTCTCCCCGACAAATTACATAAATAGCGATTAGTAAACAAAGTGTATTGTATTCTATTCCTTTTTTTAAAACTAGAAGTTAAGATGTACATATCTCAAACATGGAGACTAAGTCGGGACAGTAAAACATTTATCACAATTTAATTGCATTTAAATGATAATACTATAAATGTTAGTAATTATTTATTTTTAAATATTCATTCAAAGAAATCAGTGTATGAAAAACCGAACCGGACCGGCCGGTTGACCGTTCGAACCGGTCTTTTAGGTTGTGAGCGGTTCAGTTAGACCTCAGAAACCGCTAGGTTATTGAACCGGCACGAACCGCCAGAACCGGCCGGTCTCTGCCAAACCGGTGCGCGGTTGGACCGGTCATTGGTCAGTATATATATGTGCATATATTCAATAAAAAATGTTGTACGTTGGGTTTGAAACTGAGACCAAACGCTCCACTTTTACATACTTAACCACTTGGATACAATGATAGTTGCTTCATGAAATGGATGTAGAGGGTTAATATTATGGCAAATGTCGCAAGCATTCTATTTTATATTCTCACTCCTCAATTACTTCATCTACTGCATCAAGTGCATCATATTTATTACTTTTGGACATTCACAAATTACAGACTATATATATTTTATAATTCATATTAAATTCATAATGAATGAAGTGAAAGAACAAAGTATTTCTTTTGGACATTCACAAATTACAGACTATATATATTTTATTTTGATATTTAAGTCAGATTTTATTTTATAACTCAGAATAAGTTTAGATTGGGTAATTTATTTCTTAGTTGTTTAATTGTATAATTTTCGTATATTTCTATACAATTTTCTAATAATTTCATGTCATGGATTACTAGTTATTAAAAGTTGGCATAACGGTTCAACCATTGATTTTATCGGTTGAACCGATCAAACCGTTCTTTTGATGTTTCCGGTTTTACCTCCGGTTCGATTTTTAATACACTGGAAGAAATAGAATAAGTAGAATTGATATTGAACATTGACTCTCCAAGTAATGTTGTAGCGAAAATTTATAATGATATACAGTGGCGGATCTGGGCTGGGTCGAGCTAGGTCGGTCGACCCAGCTGACCCAGGCCCAGCCCCTAGTATATACTGAAAATTTACTAACTGTATAGAATGTGTTTTGCTTGACCAGCTAATTTTCACATTTATGCTTGTGCCTGAGTGGTTAGATTCCAAGGCCATCATTTTTGTGGCCAGATTTCGATCCCGCAGTTCCCCAATTTTATCTATTTTTGTTCTTTTTCCATTTATTTATAGGAAAAATCTCTTTCCATTATCATTCTGTGAATGTTTTGTTTTGTATTTCCATTATAATTATAATATTACCATTCTTTTTACCAATCCTTTATGTTTTTCCATTTTCATCATCATTTTATAATATTATCTTCTTTTTTTTAAAAGAAAAATCTTCATGTAATGTCCTCTCTATATAATTTCATAGTAGCTTTCAAATTGTTTGTTCTATCAAATTTTTGTGGAATGAAATTTATTAGTGATAATCACATTCTACGATTATATTTAATATTTATTGTGTGAAATTTTTAATGGAAGAATTGCATATAAACTTTTAAAAAACCCGTTATAATCACATATAAATTCCGACCCCTCTGAATTATGCGGCTGGATTCGCCACTGATGATATAGCATTGCAGTAACCTATGATGTAGCAATCAAGTTATATTGCTGCAGCATTGTAGAACTTCATTGATACAGCAAAATTTTACATTGCTGTTGCAACATTTAACGCTGCAGCAATATACTGAGATTGCTACAACATTGTTCCGCCGGAGCTCCGGCGACTGTCATCGGAGCTCCGGTGACAGTCACCTGAGCTCCGGTGACAGTTATCGGAGCTCCGGCGAAGGTCACCGGAGCTCCGACGACAGTCACCTGAGCTCCGCCGCCGTCGCCGGAGCTCCGGCCACTGGGCAAATAATGCTGCAGCAATAGTTTTACATTGCTGCAGCATTGTTAAATATATATTTATTTAAAATATTATGATTTATAAATGAAGTAATTATTTTTATTTCTGAAAAATCATTTTTATATACTTATTTATTACAAATGACATTATTTGAATGGATGTACTATCTAGTAGTACACTACGAAGGATCCTGAGTTTAGCATTCGAGAGTGTTTTCAGTTTGATATAAAAAAGCTTCTCCTTGTTTCAATATACTTAGCCTACTTACTCCATTGATCCTAATAAACCTCCTAACTGGTTGTACCACTATTTGTCTGTATACGCTCTTAATTTTTCCTTGTAAATAAAAACTATGGAGATGCAGGTATATGATACAGAAACACATTTCAGATAAACACCTGTTAACAGTATGAAAGATCCACGGGTAATAGAACAGCAACATCTAGAAAGGCCAGTACAAAATAGAGTGTGATTGAGCAACACCACAAATTCTGTAGCCGAGCGGGCATGATATGAATAAGTAACGGGATCGCAATGCAGAACAAAAGTGCATAACATTCGGCTCCAACGAGTTGCTGCTAAATAAAACCGGATACTCTGATATCCTAACTGTATAAGTCATCTTCATCAGCACCACCAGCAGACGCTGCAAATGGGTCTGACCCGGCAGTAGCGCCAGCTGTTGATTCATTGAAACGGAACTCAGATCCAAATCCACGAGACTGCTGCAGGGTCTGAGCAAATGCCTGGTATTTGCGTATATCAGCATCACTGACACTACGGCGGGCGAATTTCATTGACTCCTCAAAATGTGCCGGTTTTATCTCAGACACTTCATCAACATCATCCTCCTCCATGGAATCTGGATTATCCTTCCTCCTCCTTTCCTTCTCAATGTCCTGAGAATATGCACGAATTATTATCCACATAGATCTCAGGTACAATCAGTAAACATCAATCTTAGGAAACAACAATGGGGTATCAATGGAACATTAATATCGTTCGAAAACAGATCAACTCTAAATTGACCACAAGGGCATTCATTGTTACATGAACATCCATAGAGCAGTGACTATCCATAAAAATCTGTAGAGTAGAAACTAACCTTAGATTCCAAAAAAATGTATAGAAGGAAACCGTGCATTTATTTTAGCCGTAATAAATAGTCAGACTTGTTAAGGTAGATATCATGAGATTAAAAAAAAACACATAGATACACAAGTCACAAGGATCACTATGGAAATGCACTACACCAGTTGTTAGGTTCACAGGAATTCCCCTATAGTTCCGATTTCAGTATCTACTGTTTTTTTACAACAAGAGAAGTATCTCCAGTTGTTACTTATTCCATGAACATCATAAATGTGCATCTATACGGATACTTGAAAGTTCTTTTCCGGTATGGACCATAAACCTATTACCAGTTTACCACACAAGAAAATATATTCAGGGAAATCAAGCACATACCATCTCAATGTTTTCTCTTATGGCATATTTGCATGCACGCTGACATATTTCCGTTATATCAGCTCCACTGAAACCCTGAGTGTACTTGGCAAGGGCTCTGATATCAACATCTTTATGGAGAGGAGATTTTCGGAGGCAAGCTTTGAATATCTGATGGCGTGAATCCTCATCTGGCAAGGGGATGTAAATCAACTGATCAAGTCGTCCAGGACGTAATAGTGCTGAATCAATAATGTCAGGCCTATTGGTCGCCCCAATAATGAAAACAGTCTTCTTGGCATTCATGCCATCCATTTCAGTGAGAAGTTGGTTTAGAACACGATCAGCAGCACCACCAGCATCACCAACACTGCCACCTCTCTGCAACAACATACAAATAAATTGAATCTCCAGCAGATATAAAATATAGTATGTACATATAATTAACTACAGAGGATGGAAAGATTGTAACCTGAGTTGCAATAGAATCAAGCTCATCAAAAAAGAGGACGCATGGGGCAGATTGCCTAGCCTTGTCAAAGATCTCACGAACATTAGCTTCACTCTCACCGAACCACATAGTTAGCAGCTCAGGGCCTTTAACACTGATGAAGTTGGCTTGACATTCATTAGCAATTGCCTTGGCCAATAGAGTTTTACCACATCCAGGTGGACCATAGAAAAGCACACCCTTTGAAGGAGACATTCCAAATTTCTCGAACTTCTCTGGGTGTTCCACAGGATATTGCACCGTCTACAGGAAAAGAGATGAAGTGATTCACAGTTAGCAACATCAAATAATATAAAGCAAATAAACCAAAAATACAACTCCACTATTTATATACCTCCTGAAGCTCTCTCTTAACATTTTCAAGTCCTCCGATATCTTCCCAACTGACATTAGGCACTTCAACAACCTGCATCCAAGAAGAATAATGGACCTAAGTATCATACTATGTCCCAGCATAAAGGCAAGTGAATGCGTATGAAATCCAAACAAGAAATTTGCTTACGGTTTCACGCAAAGCAGAAGGATTGCTTGTTCCAAGAGCAGTGTGGAAGTGCTCATTTGTAACAGCCATTGAGTTCAAAATCTCAGCATCAATCGAGTCATCTTCAAGATCAATAACATCCATCTTTTCTCTAATACACTGGAGTGCAGCTTCAGTGCAGAGAGCTGCAAGGTCAGCACCAACGTAACCATGGGTGTCCTTCGATATTCTTTCTAAGTCAACCTGCAGGATTTATTAACATTCAATAATACTGAGATGAGCTTGAAGAATATAACTATGAAGAAGATGAGTGACCCTTACATCATCGGAAAGTTTCATGTTCTTTGTGTGGATTCGTAAAACTTCAAGTCTACCAACTTCATCGGGGACACCGATGTCTATTTCTCTGTCAAACCTACCAAACCTCCGAAGAGCTGGATCAATGCTATTGGGCCTGTTAGTAGCCCCCATAACAATGACATGTGCACGAGATTTCAACCCGTCCATAAGTGTCAAGAGTTGAGAAACAATCCTCCTCTCAACTTCACCATTTGTCTTTTCTCTCTTAGGTGCAATTGAGTCAATTTCATCAATGAAAATGATAGACGGGGCATTTTTCTCGGCCTCCTCAAATGCCTTCCTGAGATTGCTTTCACTTTCTCCAGCCAATTTAGACATAATTTCAGGCCCATTAATCAAAAAGAAGAAAGCACCGGTTTCATTGGCAACAGCCCTGGCAATCAAAGTCTTCCCAGAACCTGGGGGTCCATAAAGTAAAATTCCTTTTGGTGGTTTCACACCAATAGATTTGAAAAGCTGGGGATGCCTTAGTGGCAGTTCCACCAATTCACGAATCTGAGCCATCTGCTTTCTAACACCACCCACATCATCATAACCAACCTCATCCAGTCTATCTTCATCCTCTCTCCTTATAGGTTCCCCTTCACAAAAGATCTCAGTATCAGGGGCAACAACACAGTATTCCCCTGGTTCTGTCTCGATTACTTTAAATTCCACGCTCCTCATCCCTCCTCTAACGAGGAAATGATCTCCTTTCCTTACTGGGCGATAAGCTTCGAGGAAGTATGCTACATGGATAACAGGTGGTGTTAGTTCTCTATTACACAACATGGTCAAGAAATTAAGCTAAAAACCTTTAACATAAGCTAGGTAATCAAGATACTAGGCTGATAGCCTTGAAGGACTTACGTTTCAGGTACGCATCAAAAAGATCACCAGTGAGACCTTCTATTGTATCATCCAAGGGCAATATGTGAACACGTTTCCCGTACTTCACATCTGGGCACTGGTGCACAGATACAACATCCCCAAGGCGAACCCTCAGATTTGTCCTGATAACTTTGTTCATTCTGATCTTTGGTTCTTCGCAGCTCTCATCAGCTAGGGCGATGCAGACAGTGTCCTTCCTTTTCTTACCCTGGATACACCACAAAGGATAACCAGAATTCAGCGCACTGGAAGGGAGTTCTTGGAAAACAATCAGCCGAAGAATGTAAACTTAGTATGGTTCCAATTCCATATGTTACATTGAGCAAACATACATACTTATTTATGAACCTAATACTGCAGGAAAACAGCCAAACACTTGATACTTTCTTTTCATTTACCGATCATGAAATTATCCTATCCTAACTAGCTCCATACATCAAGGGTAAATACCACCATAGGTATCACAAAATTAAGAACAGACATAAATTTAATACAGATACCTGGCCTCAGATAAATAACAGGACAAAAACCAGTTTAAACAAGGTCCAGTGAGATGGTACCATCATTCAAAATATGATAAGACATATCTATTTGAAGCACACACTATCAACATAAATAAACCAACAGACACATTCCCCTTGAATAAATAATAAATAACAAACCCTAACCCTAGCCTTCAACACTGAGTAACTGATCAAACTTCAAGAGTACATATCTTAATCAACAACGCCAAAGCAACACCGACTACATGAACCCTAGGTCTTGATTATTAATCAATAATAATCGGAATAGAGAAGACAAAATTAAACCTTAATGAGAATGGTGTCACCGCGGAAAAGCTGGAGCTTTTCCATAGTGGCGGGATGAAGCGCAACAACGGAATTGTCATCGTTGACAGCATCTTCAACAACGAGACGGTTGGGAGCCTTCTTTTTCTCCAAAATCGCAGTTGAGAAATCCTTTTTTCCAGCTTTCCTGCAACGAAAGATGGGAGATAAGGGCGATTAGTTGATCGCACGAGGGTGGGAGAAGCAGATCGGAATTGAGGTTGAACTTACGAATCGGAAGACTCAGCTTGGTGACTCATATTTCCCGGCGATCTGAGAGAGGAACAATGGGTTTCGTTTTGTGCAAGACAAGTGAGAGAATATGAATGGATGGGTTCAGAAGATAGTGTCAAGTTAACTGTGGGGTTCGCTTTGCAAATAATATATATACTAGGTGTCTTTTTGCATAAGAAACACACAACTTCATATTAGGGGTTCCAATAGTAATTTTGCATGTATTAGTGTTGTGATTTTCTTTTCTTTTCTTTTTAATCTTACTAGTATCTCCACATAGACTCGACCAAACGGAACCGGTGAACCGAACCGAAAAGTACAATTATGGTTCTGGATCTGGATCCGGATCCAACCAGTTCCGGTTCCATATTTGTTGGAACCGAGAACAGCCACAATTCCATGGTTCTCTCTTTAGACCTGTGCTAGGTATTTTAGTGCATAGAAAAAGAAAAAAAAGTGAAGGAATAAGAATGAAATGAGAGAAAGAAGGAACAAAGAGAGAAGCGGTCGAGTCTAGCAGATCATATATGGAGGTTGGTCGGTGAAGGAATAGATCTGGAAGCGGCATAGAGGACATAGGTGGACGATGAAGGGTGGTCGGTGAAGGAGCTATTGCCTAGCAATCGCAGCCGCACAGGGGATTGGATACTAGTCGAGGTGGTGGTAGTGGATGGACGAAGGAAAGACACGGTTGTGGTGCTGGTGTGGATTGCAAGAGCCGAGAGGAAGGTGGTTGATGGTTGTAAGCATAAGGAAGCGGAGGTGGTGGTGGGTGGAACTTGGGAGAGAGGAAGAAGAGGCCTGCTTGGGAAGTTAAGGAAAACCCCTTGGATCTTTTAAGCTGGGGTGAAGGTTAATGAAATTACTTAAAGATATGATTGTGTGACGGATTTCATCGTCTTGTCTTAGTGAATTCAAGTTCTCCAAGACTAAGAGGACGAAGTGGTCTAATTAAGATATTACGCAATTCTCATAAAAACTGTAACCAAGTGTTATTTATCTTTATGCACTTTACTCTTAGCAAGCTATCTGCTCGTATTTGCGCTAGTTTAGTTAGGTTTTTGAGGTTTTCAAGCAGCACCTAACACAGTCTCATGCACTTTGCATAAGTATTAGACGATAAAACATTTCTTTAAAAACCATTCATCCCTGCAGTCTTTATCGTGTTGTCTAAGGGACCAACAACTGTATACAAAATACAAGCATCTCACATGGAACGAGACTTTCGGGCGATTCCATACGCAAGACTGTGAAGTTTATGACTCGAATCGGAGTAGACAAATCATACCAACAAGACGTGTGTACTCATGTTATGAGGTTAATGGCCGAGTCTCAATTGCCTACTGACCAATAAATTACAACTGATATCAAAGTCGGGGCAAGGCGTGACAACAACGTTGTGCTTCTTCCAGGAGGACGACTGTAAAATGTCTAAAAGTTAAAGAAATTGAAAGCACTACTACTAATAATTATGAAGTTAAGTGTGTGTTGATTTGTGCGACCATCATATCAGTGCATTAGATCAACTAGTGATGAGATTCTATGAAAGTTCAACGGAAGTTAAGTACTTTTGATTCAACTGAGAATCTCCGGGCTGAACTGAACTGAAATTAGCTATGAGAATCTCCGAGCTAAATTGAATTGAACTGAGCTGGAGTTAACTATTGATTCTGTTGAGCATTTCTGAACGGAACTGAAGTTAACTTTTGATTCAAGTGGAAGAAAAGAAAAAAAAAGAAAAAAAAACTTTTTTTAACATCTAATTTAGACTCTTTCTCTCTCTAAAATTAAATCCTCTCCCTTCTCTCTAGAAACTAAGCCGCCCCCTCATCCCCCTTTTTTTCATCCGCCTCCTCTTCTCATTTTCGTCAGCCGCGGTCAACCCATGGTGACCTAGCTTGACTGTTGGCCGTCACTGGCAGCACCTTGCTGTCGTAGCCTCTGTCTAATGGATCCCTCTTCCAACCCTCCGCCATCGTCTTCACCTTCCCAAATCTCGTCCTCTTTGTTGTCTTCTCCTCCGGCGCGTGTAAATGATTCATTTGCATCAGTGGTGGCTACCTCGAATGACAAGGATGCTGCTAAGGGTAATGGAGAAAAGTCGATTTCTGGAAAAAACTTGATATTCGGAAAGATGGAGTCTGCCCGTAAGATTGTAGAGGCAAAGGTTCAGTCGACCTATAACGGTATGCTGTCAATCTCTTTCTCGTCATCTGAGGTACAATCACTTGCTATTCCCTTTGGAAAAACTCTGGTAGGCAAGTTTTCATATGGTATACCTAAGATTTTTGAAGTCACAAAAATGCTTAAGGACTCCAAGTTGAAAGCACCTTTTACAGTTAGTTTTATGGATAAGCGTCATGTAGCTATTAGGCTTTCTCTAAAGGAGGACTACGAAATGCTATGGCTTATGGAAAACCCTTCTGTAGGAGCAACTCCGTTACGATTTTTCAAATGGACCCTTATGTTTTCTTTTGAAACATAGTCTCTAATAGTTCCTGTGTGGGCATCATTAGAAAAACTCCCAATTTTCCTTTTTGACAAAGAAGCTCTGTTTGAAATAGGTAAACTATTGGCAAACCTATCAAAGTCGACAGTTATACAGCCCACCGTCGTAAACTTTCTCAAGCTAATTTATGTGTGGAAATGGATGTCTCCAAAGTGCTGCCTAAACACTTGTGGATCAATGCGATGGGGAAAGGAACTGCCGTTAAAGTAAATTACACAAAAGTTCCTTATTATTGCAAAAACTGTCTCAAACTTGGTCATCTGGAAAACAACTGCTTAGCCAAGGAGGTTCCTAATAATCATAGGGATAACAATGTTTCTTGTGGTCAAGATTTCCCTACTGAAGTTCATGTCTCTGATGGTCATGTCCTTGCCAGAGGGGTAGTAGCCATTTTAGGGGAGGTGGTAGAGGCAATGACATTAGGGGAAGAGGTGACTTTAATGGAAGGGGTAGAGGTGATTTCATATATCAGTCTCCTCCTTGTTTTGTGCCAGCGCATGTTTTAGATGGTCAGGTTTGCCAGCCTCTATCTTCGGTGGTGAGGGAGGAGGTTGATGTCCTAGTTTTTACAGCTCCTTCCTCTCCTGCTCCTATGGTAATTTCCCCCAACCCTTTTTGCCTTCTTGTATCTGATGATCTCCATGAGTCTGCAAGTGTTAGGGATATGGAAGTTGTTAATGCAACAATGGAAATGAATGAGAAAGCAGATGATGAGGTAGCAGTCGTGGTAGAAAAAACAGTGGAGAGTCAAGATATCCAACTGGATGTAAATCTTACTCATGGTTTGAACAATAATCCTGAGGATACTATAAGGGCATATTTTCTCAGAACAGCGTGGGATAATCTGAATCATGGAGTACCTGAATTCGAACCTTTGAGGCTACAACTGAATAGAAGGAGATCTGCAGAAGGATTAGTTAGGGCAACACATGAGATAGATTATGGGAATTTGCTGCTTGATCCTATAAGTATGGTGCCTTTGGGAGCTTCTCCTGAGGAGCGTGTGTCACCTATGGTGGTGGGCAGGACTACGAGAGCCTCTTCCGCTCAGGTTGCTTGCTCTCCTAGCGTTTCACCAACCGAAAAGTCTCAAGATCAACATCCTTCTCGTAAGAACAATAAGAAGGGGAATGGAAAAAAAAAGTAAGTTGAAATTGTCTGTCTGGAATATGTGGGGAGAAGCATGGAAGCATTGGACAAGAAGGTCAATGGAACATGGGCAGTGGAGCAGCAGGAGCAACATCCGCAAGCAAACTAATAAAGAAAAGGAAGATGCCAAGTGGAAAAGCAGTCCTAGAGTCGAAGAGCAATATAAGCCGAAGATGGAAAAAAGAGCATTTCTATTAATGTTAATGTTGTTGTTATTTAACTAGTATAAACCTCCATGAGGAGTCTTTTATAGCACTAGTAGTACTTGTAATCTTAGTAGGTAATCTGCCGTGGTCTGTAATATTTGAACTATGGCTCCTAGCCGTCTGGTCTAGTACGCATGCTTTTATTTAATATAAGGAGCTCGTCTCCACTTTACACACAAAAAAAAGGAAAAAAGAACTATTTGAACTGAACTTAAAAGAAAGTACATATTTAAATTAATCAAATTTAAATTGAAGCTACATTTGAAGTTGAAAAGAACATATCATTAGAATCACGTTGGATAATAAATTTTTTTTTTAAAAGGAGAAGAAGAAACTTAGTTCAAAAACACCCCTAAACTGATGACATAAAAATAATGAGTACACCATTAGCATCAGTAATAACTGAAAGTATTATGCTTAAAGCTCAATAGTAACCATTATCATTAGTATTTTGTTTAGTCAAGTGAAGTGTGATTGTATTATTATTATAATATTAAAAAAGCAGGTGAGATTATGAGAATGCCAGATGCACGGCACAAATGTAGGGAAGGATAAAAAAGAAGAATTCTTCTTTTTGAATTTTGACCACATAAATACATTTTACTCTGCCTGTACTCAACTCATGATATCTGCTGGAATTTTGGCTTCACTTTCACAGTAGTCAGTAGACAATTGGATTTTACGCTACCATTTTAATTTAGTTTTCTTATTCATGTTTCCTTTTTCTTTTTCATTTAAATAATAGCATTATTAGAGCATTCACATCAGTTTCCTTATAAAATATCACCTAAAACTTCCCCTAACCCTCTCCCTATAAAATTTTCCACATGTATTCAGTAATGAAATAAAATCAGATTCCCTATTTTATACATAAAATTCAAAA
>JAYMSL010002246.1:0-14753 GCA_036897195.1 Plantago coronopus
ACCATGCCTTGGATAATTCCTTCAATATTGGCACGTTTTATGCCGAAATATGCTCTAAATCCATTGAAAACACAAACTCGCCCAAAAACACGACGTAATATGAAAATATGCAAAAACAACACAAAACAAGACTAGAATGGGGACAAACCCGCGTTAATGTTAGCGAAAAAGATCGGTAAATCTTGCAGAAAATGTTGTCATCATTTACGTCCAAATATGCCCAAAATTCATCGAAAACTCGAACTCACTCACAAACATGACACTGAACGAAAACATGCAAAAACTATGCAAAAAAAGACTAAAGTGGGGTCAAACCCGCGTTAATGTTAGCGAAAAAGAGACGTTTAGGGTGTACTAAAATGTTGTCATCAACGCCAGCCCCTCGGACAGAGACTGGAAGACTGGCAACCTCGAAAACACTTCCGAATTGGCAAAAATCATCCGAACTTGGTCTTCTTGGCTTCTTTAAACATCCAAACTTGAACTGGGGATTTCCAAACTCAAGAATTTCTCCAAAAATCAACCCTTTAGTCCAAATTCTTAAGGAAATAAGCCAACACCTGAAAACAAAGACAAAATACAGAAAAACATACATAAAACTAGAAAATATAATAAAAACGCAACTAGAGAACAACAAAAAAAGGTGAAAAAGACAAGATGAGACGGTAAAATACGGGCTCATCACCTACATACTTAGAACGTACTGAGTGATAGGATTAGATGAGGTGGTTCTCGTATTAAGTCTGTGTTTAGCTAGAGAGAGATCGAGAGGGAAGCTTGATGTAACTCGAAGATTATTCATCTAGTGGTTTTCCCCACAAGGGGCTCATGCAGTAGAAATTCTACATGAAAAGTTTAACTCTTCTCTACTTACATTACACTGATGTGCTTATATTTTAAATAGTATAGAAGTAGTCCTGTCTGTGGTTCAGAGTTGTTATTAGTGTTTTCACAACACCGGTAACAACGCCGTCCTTCAGTGTTATTCTTCTTGTTTCTGTTCAAGTTATTCGATCCTAACTTGCTTATATAATTACTGCAGGAGTTCGGTAACTTCAAAAACCACATCCTAAAACTAGGCAGGCCAGAAAAATCTCAAATCATCTGCCTGACTCTCTTATTCAGGTTTCAGGGTAACAAGTTTGACATACCAAAATCTGCACATGTTCTTATAACTTCAGCATTCTGTAAATTGATCTTGGTTGTGGCGTCTGACAAACAAAGAAAGATGATCCAAAGTCTCTGTGATAGATTTGATTACGTAACCTTCGAGCAATTTCACCTTAATAAACTTAGAGGCTAGTCAGTACTCTCCTTAAGATTTCTTCAGTCCTTCAAACTGAATACTCTCAAAACTTTTCACTTCTAACAGAAGAAGATACTTTGTTGCTTTATACACCAAACTGATTGTATAGTTGATCTTGTGTTCTTCTTCTTGGTGACCGAATATAATGGTTACAATGATTGGAAGATTTCTATTAACCCCTAATATCTGAACTTAAGTTTTGGATCTGATGATGAACTTGGCTCTGAATATTTGAATGCTTGAATGCTTTTTGAATTTGAGAAATTCCAACACTTCTTCAATGGGCAGGAGGAGGTATTTATAGGAAGAGATTCAAATGTAGTCGGTAGACACATTAAATGTCTGTTAGACAAATTGAATACTCATGCCTTTTGAACCTCTGACAACCTTTTGGCTTGATGTGATGTTGTTGAGCAGCTTCAAAACTTTTGGCAGGTTGTGCGGGCCCATTGGTACTATGTTGTTAGGTTAGTCACCAACCACAAATATCAGTCCGGGATCATATCCAATCTTCGCAGCCTTACATCTGAAGTCAGTCCTAGGAATCTTTGTAAAGTGTGAAAAGACAATACTTGAACTCAGCTTGCGGGACCATCTTCAGTCTGACAACAAGTCTTGCCTCAGCCTGATGTATCTTCTATGTCAGTCTGGAAACTCCAAACTTCAGTCTGATGCAAACCTCAGTCTGAAAAACAAATCTAAACTTGATACAATACAAACAGACTTAGACGAATAAATGACTAGGTACCACCTTTACAGACTTAAGATGAGTAAGCTTAGTATTAGAAGTTATCAGCCTGCTATTAAGTGTATTATCATCGAAATTCTAAAAAGTTCAGTCTAACATCCAGCCATTGTGGGTGGTCTTAAATCAATTGAGTGTTTCAAGTTCATAACTACTTCGGTAAAAAATAAAAAGTTCATGACTAAACTCTTTTCAATGTTTTTAGTGAAATGGACTATTTTTGGAAACAAAAATGTAATAGACTGTTTGATACTCGTTTATGTTTTAGAGTTATCAGAATTTCTTAATCTGTGAATAGTAATCAGAGTTTTGAGTATGAAAAAATATGATAAATTTCTTAACTTTTACCTAATGCCAAAACTAAATCTTACTGTATAATTCGTTTAAGGCTTAACCAAGCTCAATAACCGAACCGAATGCCAAACACTAAGTGTTCAACCAATTAAATGCAAATAATTAAAAAAAAACCACACAAATACACAATAACTTAATTTAGCCACCAAAATTAAACCTTAAGCTTAGTGTGTACATACGGAAACTCCGATCCAGTCACCAGTGCCATTAACGGCCGCCCTTCTGACCTAAAAAACAAAAGGGGGAATTCTGGGAAGACTGTATAGTGCAAGAATTGTGCAGGTGAATATGGCTTCGAAGAATACGAATTTGTGCATCTTTCTCTTCTTTGCTTACGGTAATTTTCAACCTATTTTCTTCATATTTGATTCTAACGACATCTTGATCGAAATCTCTATGTTTAATATTTTATTCATTCACTGTAATGCATGTATCCATTTCGAAGAGTCCTGCATCGAGATAGTTTTTCTTGAAGTTAGTTGTATATGTGATTTTTCGTAATTACGTGTATGGTATCATTTCTCAATCCTGAATTTTGCTCAAAGAATTGAACAAAAGGTGAAAGCTGGAGAGACTAGCAGTTACATCCAATAAGTACATTTTCCGTAACATGGACATTAAGCAATTGAATTACGTTTATAGAAATTTACCTGTTGTGCATAGAAGAATCTATTCAGGGTGGATCCGAGAGAGGAGCATAGTGGCCCTCCAAATTTTAAAGAATTTCTTTTGATATGTAACATTTTTGATAATTCTAAATTTTGCACTTAATTTTTTATTTTTGAAATAATCTCATATAGTGAAGTAACTATATTATTTGGCCACCCCTAACTGCAAATTATGGGTCTGCCCTGGAATTGGAAACCTTTTTTTGTTCTGTTTCTGGTTGTATTGAGTCGTAGACTTAGCTGACTTAGCTTGCTTCTACGTACGAAAGGTAGTATCCTTGATATTGCCTGAACGTAATTTTATCCAACTTTTTGCACAATGAAGGATACAAATTCTTTTAAGATGCCACTCGTAACGTCCCCTTGTTCATGGAAATATTAAATATGAGTGAAATCATACTTGTTTCAATCTTAGATTATGCCATTTATTGCCAGGGTCGTGCCTTTTCTACTAATTTTACGTATGGCTGATGACAAGGTTTGTTTATTGAAACCAGCATTACATATCGCTTCCTCCAAACCTCCAGTTGTTAAAAATTACCTCTAACAATTCATAAATGTATAAATTCTAGGCTAACATCAATTAAGTTAGTTATCTACCAAAAATTTTTCACAGGCATAGTTTCTGCCAAGAGCTCCCAGATTACAGTTGGCATTGACCTGGGGACAACTTATTCTTCAGTTGCAATTTATAGAGACGCTCAACTTGAGGTCATACAGAATGACCTAGGAAGTCGAGTCACCCCATTGTGGGTATCATTCACAGACAGAGAGTGTGTGATTGGAGAAGAAGCACAGAATCGATCAGATCTCAAGCCCGAAAACACTTTTTTTAATGTCAGAAGGCTATTGGGAAGGAAGTAAGTTAAAATACATTATCCACACGATTTTTTGCTTAATAATTCTTTTAGTCCATCATTTGCAACTTGAGGTATTGCACGATTATGTAGAAGATTATGCAATAGTCAGTATGTGATATATCAGCTCTTAGAAACTCTTCAATTCTATTTGGTAGGTTTGTTGATTTTAATGTTCAGGGAGGTATGAAGTCATTGCCTTACAAAATTATTGACAAAGATGGTAAGCCTTGCGTAGGGGTGAAGATGAGAGATGGTGAAATGTTGGTCTTTAGTCCCGAGGAAATAAGTGCCATGATTCTGCAAAAGATGAAGGACATTGCAGAGGCATACTTGCAACAGAAAGTAAATAAGGCAGTCATTTCTGTTCCAGGTGTATAACACTCTCTATTTTTTATATTTTTGCATTCTATACTATTTTGAGTAAATAATACTATGTACTGTATTCCCTTCACCGTATAAGATTTCATTCTGATTGGCCAGACCAGATGACTGCTTCTTTATTTGCTGATTTATGCAGCGTGTTTCAATAACAAACAAAGACAAGCAATTAGGGATGCATGCACAATCGCAGGATTCCATGTGGATAGAATAATTGATGATCCTATTGCAGCTGTTCTGGCCTATGGTCTAGATAAAGCAGCAGATAAGAATATACTTGTATTTGATCTTGGTGGTGGTAAACTAGAAGCGAGTCTCTTGTCCATTGAAGAAGAAGTCATTGAGATTCTAGGCACAAGTTGCAACACAGATATGGGAGGAGCAGACTTTGACAAAAGAGTTGTGGTTCATTTCATAGAATTGATTAAGAAGAAATACAACGAAGATATCAGCCAAGATCAAAAGGCTCTCAGAGAGCTCCTAAAGGAATGTGAAAGAGTAAAAATGGTATTGAGTAATCAGGAACAAGCTATTGCACAGATCAACTCACTCCGTGGCAGTATAAACTTAACTGAGGAACTTACAAGGGCACAGTTTGAGGAATTGAATATGGATTTATTCCAGAAGGCAATCATGGTTGTGAAAACGGCAATTCAAAAGGCTAACTTAGAGAAATCAGATATTCATGAGATCCTGCTTGTTGGCAGTAGCACCCGGATTCCAAAGGTGCAACAAATTCTGAAAGATTTCTTTGGTGGAAAAGATGCGGTGAAGGGTGTGAATCCTGACGAGGCAGTGGCTCATGGGGCAGCAATTCAGGGTGATGTGCTTAGTCAACACCATCGAGTTATGAGTCCTTGTTTGTAATCTTGTATTAAAATATATTACTATTTCTTGAATATAATACATGAGTCATGACATTGTCTCTCAATATTCTTTTGACAGTTTTTCCCCGGAGTCTTTGGTAGTGCTCCCATGAGTTTGGGAATTGAGACTGCTGGTGGACTCATGGCCGTCCTTATTCCAAGAGATACTATCCTCCCTATCAAGAAGTCCTACAACTTCACTACTTATTGGGATCAGCAAGCCGCATTGTCAATTAAAGTAAGATATGTATTAACACATTACTACTATATATGTGGCTTTTTGTTTCATCATATTTTAGTGTGTGAATCTTCTTTGGGTAATATTATGCAGAACTAGACTACGGTAGTGATATATCTTGTTGTTACATCACTAGGTCTATGCAGGAGAAAGAGTGTTGACCAAAGATTGCAGAGAACTTGGGCGATTTGACATATCCGGCATCAAGCCAGCTAGAAGGTAAACAATACATAAAGCTTGTTTGGCATTGTGGTTTTTACTTTGAACCACCATCACGGTTTTACCGTTTTAGTTATATTCTGGCTTTCTTGATAAATTTACAAGAATATTTGTTACGCAGAGGAATACCGCAAATAGAAGTGACATTCTTCATTGATGTACATATCACACTCTATGTCACGGCAAAAGATATGGCATCAAAAATAATGAAATCTATGCACCCTTTACGACGGTTATTTAGTAACAAAGAAATGTTTGGAAACCGAAGTACAGCAGAGAAGTGGGCTGAGGAAGATGAGAAAATCAAGAGAATTGTGGCTCAACAAAAACTTCATAAGTGTAGCAACATGCAGAGTCCCACTGGAAAGAATAATGCTACTGGAATGATTCAGGATAACAAAGATGTTAATGAATGGTTAGTTGACATTCAGAAGAACATATTCTGAAGCAAACATATGAAATGAGTGCAAATAACTTTCCTGATCATGAGAAACTGTGGCCAATGATCTTAATATATTCCACTGCCAGTAACAATACCATCTTTCATCTTCATCTCCCTGCACATTATTGTCTAAATGTTTGAATCTGAAATAAATTGAGGGTTGGCAACTAAATTTGATGCTTTTGCAGCCTGATACAGAATATTTTGAATGATTCATTTGATGGTAAGGAAGTGATGAAAGGCTTCAATTCCGATGAGGCTGTAGACGAATTACGTATTGGGGAAAGCCGACCAGAACCCGTATTTGTTTTTGTCCATGATCTCATATCTGTGACATTTTCTAATGTATACTATAACTTGTCCAATAACATATTTCCCAAATTTTATTTTGCAGCTTTTTATTGGGAGTGGTTACTGGACTCCCTATAGCTTGGGGATCGAGGCAGCTGGTGGACTCATGGCCTTGCTAATTCCGAGGGGTAGATACACCCCAGCCATAGTATCACGGATATTCACTACTTGCCAGGACCAGCAAACAACAGTCTTAATCAGGGTGTGAGCTATTAATACAAAACTTCGTTTGAATAAATATCCGCTTACTTGCAGCTTTAGATTATCCAATCAATTGATGGTAATATTTTATCACTAGGTTTTTGAAGGAGAAAGGCCATTGACTAAAAATTGCATAGAGCTTAGGAGATTTGAGCTATCCGGAATTGGACCTTCTCCACGGTAAAACATCACGAAGCTCCTTTGCTATCTTTCTGTATTTAGTACTGAGTCTAAACAACCTCGTAGTATTTGTGTTACAGCAGTACTATGCTTTTTATGACAAGGTTATCTGCATCATTATGCAGAGGAGTGCCGCAAATAGAAGTCACATTCTTCATTGATGAATCCATGTCACTTCATGTGGCAGCAAAAGATAAGGCAACCAACATAAGCAATTCCATCACCGTGTATGGACCCAATCCATCGAGCAGGAAAGAGATTGAGGCGAAGATCCAGGAAGCAAAGAAGTATGCAGAGGAAGATAAGAAGAACAAAGAGAGGATTGAGGCTCAAATTAGATTTGAGACGTATTTTAACATGAATACCTCTTGCACTAGTGGTGATAAGCTTACTGGACTGATTTTGCTTGAGGATGAGGGAAAGGTTGTGCAACAGATATTCAGGTCAGAGAGCCAATGTCCTCTTACGAAGGAAACATGTGAGGTCAGTCAGCCAAGTTTTCATGACGAATTGTAATTAGCAGTCTTGAGGTATAAAGCCAAATATCTCCTTTCCAGTAGAAAAAACATATTTGTCTCTCACTTTGTCCCACCTGGCACTGCATTAGATGATTGATTGCTGGTACATGAAGGTTGAACTTGAATCACATGATAGACGCAATGAGGATCACTAAAACAGTAAAACCTGATAACCTGGACTGCTGGGCGATTGGGGTATATATGATGGAATGAGAATTGCTAAACAGGGTAACGTATACTCAGAGACAGGGTCCCGTCAGCCAGAAAAAACACCTTGATGTAGGCACATGCTAGAAAATTAGCCGGTAACTTGATTCTTGGAAACTTCCACATTTGATTTTATTTGTTGTATACCTCCAATATATATCTCAATATTGTTTTACCTCCAACATTAATGTATAGGCTCAAGAAAATTAACTTCATATGAGTTTAATTAAGGGTGTGCCCCAAACATTGGGGGTGTTGGGATATGGTTTTCTACACTGCTATTGAAAACTGGTTTTCTACAAATTCGTTATGAATCTTCAATTTATTCAGTTCTTTTATATGTTTTACCTCCCCTGTTCTCAAGTTTTTGGCGGATTAACCTGTGTTGTTATACTGCTGGAAAACTCACAACAGTAAAAACTTTCGTCAACCGTAAACCGACTTTTTTTAATATTTGGTGATGAATGTAACTAGAGAGATCGATCCAAATAATTTCTAATGTACTACATGCCATTTCATCACTATACCTCTGAGCTGGTTCTCTAGTGCACCCTGAATCCTAGGATACTCGTCTGCCAGTGGTGTGTTAAACATTCCATCTAGGCATAGCAACAGAACTACTTATTCACGTCTGCCTGAGACTTTTTTCGTAACAGCCTAACAGGAGTCACCAATATTCCCACTTTCTTATCCTACTCATCTGAACTTCTATAATATCCTTGAATGCATTTCAAAGATATTCTTTATCATCAGCCTAAACCTTGTCGGGCAATGCTAGACGTAGTACTGTCGCAATGTACTATGCTTAGTACATGCATCTTAGCCACTAGATCAAGTTAAAATCTAATCTTAATCGTTGATTGTTTCACTATGCAACTTGACGTCGCAGTGTCGCATAATAGCCTCCGCAATGTCGCATAATAATTATAAATACATTTAAAATAATAATTATAATACAATAATAATTTATATAATTATATGATTATAATTAAATGTTCATGTCAACCCCAACCCCGCCACCGGAATCCGGCCGACCCCGCCACCGGAATCCGACACCTCGCCGGAATACTTCCCGCAACCTCTCTGGAACCCCCATTAATACCACCCGAGTCCGGCCGAACTCCGGCATCTGAATCTGGGGTGAATCTAGTGGACTTTCGCCGGAATCCAGCATGGAATGCTGCAGCGACGTATCAATAATGCTACATCAATGTTGTGGATATGAAATAAATCAACAAAGTGGGCTTCGCTGTAGCGATATATTATCAATGCTACAACATAAATTTTATTTCTAAAATAACAACTCGACTAAGTTTGCAATAACATTATAAAGCTAATGATACATCAATAATTTGGTGGTTAAAAATGACCGGACACAGTAAATTTCGCTATAGCATTGAAACTATATCGCTGCAGCATAATATGTATTTATGATATTTCAAATATAATAATATTTTTTTGTTAATTATTGTGTAATTATTGCAAGCATGCTTACACAAAAGCATAATGCAATGTCTCAACACATGATTGGGTTGTTGATTCATATTTGAACAAAGAGTCATGGTGTGAGGCATATTTTCGTGGGCACTTTACAACAATCATTATATCAAGCCAGAGGGCAGAATCGGTGAACTCTATCTTCAAACAAAAAAATGTTCTGGGGTCCAGTTTAACCAGACTCATAAAGTATTACCACACGATAGTTGGTAGAATGAGAGTGGCATGCATAGATGCTCAACGACAATCTGAAAGGCCCAAAGCAACTCTAAGTGAATGTGGACTGAGGCGTGTACAGGAGCATGCACAAAAGATATATAGCAAGAAGATATTTTCCTTTGTGCAATCTGAAATTTACGCGGAGCAAAGTCTTCTATGCCGAAAATACACTCATGATGATAATAGGTTGTTAATGTTTACATTTGCAGAATATGATGTAATTGATGGTAGAGAATGGGAAGTCGAGATTGATTGGGAAGAAGGAAACTTCATTTGCGATTGTCTAAGACTCGAGACTGAAGGTTTTCCATGTTGTCATTTGTTCTCTGCATTCAAATATATGCAACTGACTTCCATACCCACACCATGCATACGTGCGAGATGGACGATTGATGCTGGAAAAGAATTGCGACGAAAATTCAATTATGCTCGGCCAAATGATAGTCCCCAACTTAAAATGTGCAAGCGAGTTCTTACTACACCACAGCCGGCGACAAAAAAGACCAAGTTTTCAAATGGTCGTGGCGGTGAAAACAGTGCTAAAGCAAATATTTTGAAAGATGATTGTGATATTGATGAATCTTCAAAATTTTCCAACATAAAGGATCCTATCAAGATCAGTTCTAAAGGGGCAAGGAAAAATGATAAGCAAAAATGTGGAATTTGCAGGTATATCACACTCTTATTGTGTTTTTTTTTTGGTTAAATATAACACGTTGTATTTTCTTTAAATGTTTCAGTATGCCAGGCCACAAACGTGGCGGATGTCCGCAGAATATGAAAAACGTTGAGAAAGAATCTGTTCATCAAAGTCAAGGAGAAGATCAGAAGTTAGATGATTGAAGTTTTTTTGGGTTGAAATGTAGTATTTTGGCTCGTGGTTTATCATTATATCTATGTACGTTGAGTAAAAACACCTTAGCTTCTCTTGGTTGTAGAGCGTTTCTATTTTGGCTCATGTATTTTGATGGGATATCTTTTGTTTTTTGCTAATTGAACATCCAGTGATTATTGCAATATCGATGTTTGGATGTTGTTGTAACATTTCATTGAACTCCAGTGTTCTACATCCTTTCCGCCACAACAACATCGCAACATTGCTACAACGACCTATTGTCACTTTTAAAATAACTCCCAGTAATTATTGCAACAGCGATGCTGAGATGTTGCTGTATCATTTCATTGAAACTGAACTCCAGTGTTCTGCATCCTTTCTGCCGCAGCAACATCAAAACATTGCTGTAGCAACATATTGTCACTTTTAAAAGTAAATACCAATAATTATTGCAACATCAATGTTGGGATGTTGTTGTATCGTTTAATTGAAACTGAACTTCAGCGTCTTCTGCATCCTTTTCGCAACAGCAACATAACATAATTGCTATAGCGACAGATGGTCAATTTTAAATATTACATCTGGTGCTAAAAAAATTAAAACAAATTACAACTACAAAATATTCCCTCCATACTATGGGAGGCCAACAGACATATTCTATGGATGATATTACCAAGATAAAAATAAATGAGACTTTTCAACTAACTATCTAAATTATTTTGAGACCTTTCAAATGCCATTTACCCCAACATTGGCAATATAATCTCTACTATGTTGATTTACACTTACATCGCATCTTTACTCTGCTGATTTACACTTGCATCTCATCTCTATACTCTGCTGGTTTATTCACCACAGTTCATGTAAGTCAAGTCCTCTTCGAAAATTACTTGTGCTTTGATATCGATTTTATGTTTATGTCATGTTAAGTAGGTTGCCACTTGTTATAGCTTCTTTACAATTTTTATTACTCGACATGTTAAGCTTACATTAGAACTGTATTATATTTTCTGTAGTACTTGTGCTCAGTGGCGAAGCCAGGAGGAAAATTCACTGGGGTCCAAATATATAGGAGCGAACGCAAAAAATTTGTTTACGAATAGCAAAATGTCATAAAGTCAAATAATATTATTTTACATTAAAAATGAAAATTTTGATTTAAATAACTATGTATGTCTTAAATATTATTATTTATAAAATGTAAAATTGAAACTATAATGTTCTAATTAATTAGATAACTGTGTGATGTCGTATCTCATTTAGTTTTATAACTCTGTTGACGCTTCGGCTGAATCTTTTATTTTATGTTCAAAATGCATAATGTTGAATACAATAAATTAATTATAAAAAATGATATGTATATATAGTTAAGCTAGTAATTACAGTTTAAGAAAATAAATTACAGATATGAACAAAGATAAATATATTAATGTATACAATGAGTTTGAAAATGTATTTGAAAAAAAATATTTGATCACTAGTGTAGTAAAATATGTATTTATAGTCATCTAGAAATATACATTATATATATAACTTATGTTAATTTAGAATGAAGGCATTGAAAAGTATATAGTAGAAGTTAAGGCAAATATAAGCCGGAGAAATGAAAATGTAATAAATCAACATGAGATTTATAAATGTAATTAAAGGTAAATAATATAAAGAAAATAGAGTAAATAAATAATTGTCAGCATGAGAAAAGAAACAAAATAATTGAATACAAGAATGATAAAAGTAATTAAAAATAATAGTAGAAAGGAAAATAATGAAAACAAAATAAATAAAACATCTATAGTATACCAAAGTAAAAACAATATTATGTGTAATTAATGCTAAAAATGCAGTTAAATAGTACAAATGTGAAATTAATATAAAAAAAAGATGAGAGGAGGAAGGTTCGATCCTGCAACATGGCAGAAACAACAAAACTTAAGCAAGACAGTGTGCCACTGGGCTTCGGAACAAACCATAGCTAATACTAATAGTTTTAATACTCGATATAACCAGTGCTTGTGCTTTGATATTGATTTTATGTTGCTATGTTCATGTTAAGTAGGTTGACATTTGTTAGCTTCTTTACAATTTGTATTACTCGACATGTTAAGCTTACATTATGTATTCTACTATTCTTTAGTTTAGATGTGGTCAAGTCTCCTAATGCAGCTGAGACGACTCCAAATATGCACCGGAAAACATTTAGCACTCCAGACCTTAAATTGGACAAACGGTAGGATAGCGGTGGAGAAACATCCAAAGCAAAATTCACACTTCATCACAAGACATGTCTTCGAAAAGTATTGCTGATTCACGAACGAATGGAACCCACACAGAAGTCTGCAATTGAAGGAATGGGTTCGGGATTTGATTAACTTGAATGTAAATTCAATAGATCGGAAAGTCATATCTTGGTTGATAGAGAATTTTGATATTGGAGAGCGGTCATTAAAATTGCATGGCCGGGTAGTTAAGCTCACTGATAAAACAGTTGGTAGGTTACTAGGTCTCCCATGTTTTGGATTGGATGTTAGGGTTCCAATCGAGTCGGGTAAAGGTCTAGATTTGTGCCGACATATTTTCATGCCAAATGGCATGCGTATCCAAACCAAAGATCTCATGGGTAGAATACTTCAGTGTCACACTGTTGATACTGAGTATATGGTGTTATATCTAATGCTTATTTTCACGCATCTTCTTTTTCCAACATTTGATTGTGTGGACTTATATATGCTGGAAACTCTAACTGATTTGGACCGAGTCAAGGATTACAACTGGTCGGCATTGGTACTTGAAAAACTTGTTCAAGGTGTTGCCAAAGTGAAGACGCAAGGGATGACGAACATAACAGGTTGCATCTTGTTGCTGCAAGTAATTACTCCACTGAAGTTGAATGTATTAAGTTATTTAATACAATGTACTAACATGCAATATGTATCCCCAGCTTGTGTTGCTAGAAGTGCTTATTGATGTGTACCCAGAATACGGGGACAAAATTGATCATTCCCGCCCATATGTGGCGCAGTGGACAGCTAGGCAATCCACCGATCTTCTTACATCTTTTGAGTCAAAAGGAGGTTTACAATTTGAACTGGTAATTAGTATTCTTGTTGGGCCCATTCTTGTTTGTTATCTCATCCGTGTCAATAAGTTATGCAATTTCTCCACTTAATTTTCTTTAATTGTTTAGGATTGGCAAAAAATTCAAAATCGGGATAGGGGGGAAAAGGGATCAACAAGTGTTAATGTTGAAGAAGATATCCTCTCGAACGACATTGGGAGAGCCATCATGAATCAGTATCGCCGGTTGAACGAAACCATAACAAACTTACAGTCATCTATTGCCATACTAACTGGTGAGGTTAGAGAGTTAAAGAGAATGAAGTACAAAGAGCCCGAAGATAAGTCAAACGCATGGTTGAATGGAAATTCTGACTATGATGCACCAGAACCAAATTATGAGACATGGTTAAATTCTGACTATGATGCACCAGATTCAAATTATGAACCTAATATGTACGGTCAGATATGTTACTTATTTAAAGACCATGATGAGAACATGTTGGAGTTTTTGTTTGATGTACATCATGACCCCAGGTGAGAGCAGAAAACAGTTATTGTTTGATTGGCGTCCTTGTTTGATCACATGTTGGAGTTTTTGTTTGATTTAAATATTGTGCTTACATTGACCGAAATTGAATGTGCAGAAAACAGATTGTTGATTTAGACGTAATCAGTGTTTCCGTAAAAGGGATCAGAAGTCTGTTCCCGGGAACATGGCTCTTGGATGAGGTAATACCACTTGATATATCCAACCAACAATGCATCAATGATTTCATAGATTGTATTAATTCAATATGATATATTTTATAAATCTAATTGAAATTCTCGGATAATGCTATCCCTTTGCAGGTGATTAATGATGTTATCTTTCGTAGTTTATGGGAATCAAATGACACGAGTAATTGGATTTTGCCGACCTACTTCTCCGTACGTGTTTTATTAAGTTCTCATACCTTATAAAAGAGTAGGCTTAGTTATAATTAATATTGAACCATGTTCTAAATGATTACCAATTATGCTAGCGGGTTGCCTTAGGATCAGATACGCTGGAACGCAAAATAAAAAAAGCGAACGCATATGTGATATCACGTCACAATCCCTATTGGAGTCGCATTGAACGTTGTTCAAGCATACGGTTCCCAATGTGGAATCAATATCATTGGTATTCTGTTGATGTTGACTTCGACTGCAAAGAGGTTGTGATACTTGACACTTTAAGGGGAAATGATGACCAAAGAATGCAAGAGGTCAAGCAAGTGGTACTGGTTTTTATATGTATTTTCTTTTATTATTGTATAATCAGTATGATGTATACATCTACTTGTAAACTTGACTAATAATAAATTATCTTGTCAAGGTACGTCTCTTGGAAGATGTGGCTAGTAAATGGGATGATGAAAAGTTCTAAATTCGGATCGGTTTTGCTCGGATGAAATTTTTGTCGGATTACTTCGGATCGGATTCTTTCGGATTAATATATATATCGGATTCGGATCGGATTAACTCGGATCAATTCGGATTTCGGATCAACTTCGGTTCTTGAATACTTCGGATCAGATTCGGATTCGGATCGAATTGCGGATCATGTTCGGATCGTTCGGACGTCTTTCTT
>JAYMSL010002247.1:0-14753 GCA_036897195.1 Plantago coronopus
ATCGCTTTCGTTATCCATATATCAATCATGTATTAGCCAATTAAGTTAGTTAATTACCAGATTTTGATCTAATGGTGTTACTCTTATTACAAGACAAAACTATAGATTAATATTCAATTAGTTATGGTCCTTGTGGAGGGTTTAGAAAAGGTTCTTTTGGCATAAATTGTTGTAGTATGTAATTTCGGGAAAGGTTGTGTGGAGTTCAAATGCTACAAAAATGCTTAGACATATGATGAGGCATGTAGGTTATTGAGGTGACAACTAATAAAGGCAGTTATAAGGATAATATGTCGAGTTGTAAGGTTGGTATGAGTGTAATAGTTGTAAGGTTAATAGGAGTAGGATTAGTGTATTTTATAAATGGTAACGAGATGAGAGGCAAGACCAAGTCTCCGATAGTTGAGTCAAAAGTGATAGACGCGGGTATAACATTAAATTGTAAACTCTTTACACATTAATAATAATACACCTTTTTGTTGTTTTAAAAAAGGATTAGTGTATTTATATTTGTCGATTTAAAGAAAATGTCAAAGTTTTAATGTCATTTTAGTTTTACTCTGCAAAACAATGAACTTACTCGTATCTTTCACAAAAAATGAGACACTAGACCCTACGTTTTCTCAATGGTCTTATTCTCTCATAGTAGTAGTGCACTACTTTTACACTAGTCTTGTAATTCAATGGTAAATACTTCAATCGTCTTAATTTCATTTTCTTATACATATAAATGAGTATACAGTTTGAGAAAATTTAAGGTTGACCGATTAAAAGTAGAATAGACAGTGAATAAAAAAAAGGGAAATGGTGAATAAAGTAAAAGAGATGACAAATAAAGTAGGATAAATAAATTTTATTTAAAGGGTGAAAGATGAGATTGAAATAAATTCAAATAGAAATAAGGAACATGAAGTTGAGACTTGAAACAGCGGGAGCATATGACTTATAGAGACTAACGGAGGTTGTAAATTAGTAAGAATCTGTTCTTTTCAACTAAAATTTCTGAACTGAACTGGAGGTAACTGCTACGAACTAATAAAGCTGAACTGAACTGATTTGAATTAAAACTGAACTGAAGTTAACTTAAAAATAACAGAGCAAGGCTCTCTACAATTCGTCTGAAAATCTATGAACAAAATTGAACTTATTTCAAGTATAAATTTCAAATTCACAAACTTGAACAGAACTTATCTGAACAAAACTGAATTTAACGTGAACTAAACATATGCTTAGGACGTCCGTTCACATGCAAAAACTTTCACCGTTTCATATCCCTGATCTAAGTACATTGGTAATGCCTAGTCACTACTGACACCGATGAGAACCCAAAAAACACTACAGTAGGTTGCAAAGATCAATGCCCGGAAGATTTTACTACTTAGCTATATTGCCATGCCAACACAGAGGCATACCAAACTCATAGGCAATCATCATCATCAACCAAATAAAACTAACGTATCTTTGGTGATCCATTTCTTTAAACTTTGACGGAAACATTTATAGAAATTAATATTTCTAAAACATGTCACCATCCTGCATAAAACCATAAATTCCTCAATCTTTTAATCTAATATACCAAACCAGAAGCAGTCTTGTTCTATTCTCTCAAACTCATCAATGGAGGAAAATGTCATTTCAAATGTCAAATACCCTCCTGGTATCAGATTTCACCCTTCTGATGAAGAACTCATCACTTTTTACCTCCAGAGGAAAGTTAACTGTCTTGCATTACCAGCACAGATTATTGCTGATGTTGATCTTTACAGTTACAACCCCTGGGATCTACGTAGTAAGTCTTCGATCATTTATTCGTTTAAGTTTACTGTAAGCCGACAGTGATGAGCTTCTGTGTAGGATATGGACACATGGTAATTCAGGTGCTTGTTTTCTTTTGTGATATTACAGAGAAGGCTTTGACAGGAGACAAGGAGTGGTACTTCTTCACACCAAGGGACAGGAAGTATCCTAACGGGAGAAGGCCTAACCGCACGGCTATATCAGGTTACTGGAAAGCTACTGGAAAAGACAAGCCTGTTCTTGATTCATCTGGATCAAGGAAGATAGGGGTGAAGAAAGCTCTTGTATTCTATGAAGGTAAGCCGCGGAGTGGTGTTAAGATGGATTGGACCATGACAGAGTACAGGCTGCTGGATACTTCTCGCCCCTTGAGGTCTAGAGGGTCTATGAGAGTAAGTCTGATCATATTTCTTCACATAAGTAAGACTAATGATTCATCATACAAAATATCATTTTAGTTTAAACGGTCACGAATTTGGTACTTTTGTGCCCATTGTTTGCCATAGCAATTATTAGCATCAGACGAACAACCCTTGAACTTGATACATCAAACACTCCCTGTGGGAATGTGTGTGATTATATGTTCTCAAGCTCTGGGGTTTCACTGATGCCTAGTCAGACACTAAGGGAATGCAGTGTATATGAGAACCGACTATTGTTAAAGAGTAACTATCTTATTGTTTTCTCTCAGTTGGATGACTGGGTTCTGTGTCGGGTTAAGCATAAAGGCAACATGTCAAAGAAAACAAGACAAGACGATCAAACCTCAATTAAGGTTCTTGAGGATCAGCGCAAGACTGAGGAATTCCCTTCTCTATACACAGAAAGAAGCAGAGATAGACTAGGGGATTATATAGTGTCAAGTGAATTTCACTTGATTGCGTCTTTGCTTAATGGACACAATCCTGCAAATGACCCTGTTCCTAGGACAACCTTTCAAAAGGTTGACTCTCAGCATAGCAAAAGTGTATCAGAAGGACATACACCAGGCGATATAAATTCACAGCTAATGTTTCCTCAGTTCGGAAGTATCTTTAGTGCATTGCCAAGCCTATCTGAGGAGAGCAACTATATGAACTTCCAGCCACTGACCATGGGTGAGCAAAAAGAAGTAGAATTTCAATCAAGACTCATGGTAGCAGGAGAGGTTACAGACTCAAATTGTCATGATACAGGCAACATTTACAACTTTCATTATTCAACAAATGCTTACGTGAACTTTCAGGAACTGAATATGCCAGCCAAAGCAGATAGTTTTCCATAAAACAGAACTGGACTGGTCCAAGTAAATTACATATCATGATGTTTTCGAGTACAATAAGATCTACCTATTACTGCAGTTAATTATGTATTTTATGTGTAAATATTATGTACATGCTATCTCATTACTCATCAGTTATTCCAGAAGGCCCTAGAGTTTTATGTACGTGTAAGATCTACCTACTACGGTATTTCCATTGATGTGCTGTCTGAATAATAGGGATCTTTTTCTTGCATGACACTTACAGATTCAGATTCGTTATGTCTCCTTCAAAAGAAACGTATATATATCTTCTAGCTCAAGTCTATTCTTATCAGTACTAGTGTTGATCACAGAGGAAGTGTTAATAACACAGAGTAAGTCAAGATATGTGATGGTTCCAGTAGGAAATTTGACCTTATATATAGAACAATGGGGCTAATACCATACCATCAAAGTAACAGATGTCATGAGTAAGCTTAACAAATAGTACTTCATATACAATTAGATCAGGCAAACTATGGGTATAATAACACTCACAGTAATTTTAATTGTATGGTAAGATGGTTTGTAAACTACTTCTATAGTAGAATGTCTGCCCACAGAATAAAGAACCAGAACATGAAACGTACAAATAATCAAGCAGAAGAGAGATTACAATGATTTCAAGGAATCCCGTTGTATGGCATCACCTGAAGCACTCACCTCAATACACTGCATAAAGTAAGCTAACAGTTAGTTTATTGCAGACTAGCATCTTACAAGCAACCTTTTTCGAAAAAACATATTTTCCCAGATTCAAAAGCTTAAACATAATCGGACGTATAACAACCTAAAAAGAAAATAAAGCATTATATGATTTATGGATGTATTCTATAAAAAATTAGTTCAAACAAGTACATACATAAAACAGATTATAAGAAATAAATGAGTGAAACAAACATAAAACAGTAATTAAGAGATGGTAGGCCAAGAGGGGGAAAAAGCCAGAGAACTTACTTGTACAAATAGGCTGCAATTCCCAGGAGAACGCACATAAGCACGATATCGATGCAGAAATTCTGACTTGATCTTACCTATAAACATATTCAAGATAGAAAGAGCTAAGAAATAAATTCCTATTTGTAAAATAGTATATATTCATATCAGCAAAGATTACCTGATAAAGTGTTTCCTTCAGTCTAACATTAGTATTCTTTAGGTTAGTTGATGCCTTATCGACCTGGAGAAAATATGCCAAAGAAACTCTGTTAAGCTTTTTTTCCCTAAGAATACAATAATGTCTCCAAAGGCTAAATAAATTATCAAAACCTTTGTGTCTATCTCATCAATAAGTGGAACCTGCCTATCCAGCTCCTGGAAACATAGCACAACACATAACAAAAAACATTCACAGTCAATTTCTGAATCTTCTTTGGTGGATGAAATCAGAACTTCAAGAGAAGCAACCAACCAACCTCATTCATATCCTTTGCCAAGTTCTTTAAAACATCCAGACCATCGGATATTACGTCCAGACCTTCATCCTGCATAAAGAATTTGGTTTTGACATTGATCAATGGATTGGAGTAAGTAAGAGTGTAAGAAAATGGATGTGTTACAAGCCTGCTTCAGTTTCCGCATCTCATACTCATTCCTGAACTGGTTTCCTTCTTCACTTTGTTGGAAGTACTCATTTTCAAAGTTTCCATCTGAAGTAAATTTATAAAAGGTCAAAGACAAAATGGATGGAAAAAAATAGCAGAAGAATTAGAACAAAGATACTCACCAGAGTCAAAATTTATTTTTTTATGAGACGCTGAAGCTCCCCATCCTCCTGTTTGTTTGGTGGCACCATCTGATATTGCCTGAATTCTTTCTGGAAGTGCCAGAACCAAATCAATACGAGCTTCTTGATCTTCTTTAGAGAGTCCTTTCACCTGATGACAATATAATATTTTGGATATTAGAACAGTAAGATTGTTCATAAGTTAAAACCCCATCAACCACACAAGCCCAATGCAGGAAGGGAACTAGAAACTGTGTATACTACCCCTAGTACTATCAAATCTAAAACCATTATTGGAATAACATGCTTCCACTTCATATATCCTTAGACAATAGGAATTTGAACTTCCCATTTCCTCAAAGGCCAAACAAAATGTAAAAATAAGGAACCAGCCTGAAAAGCACACAGCTATGAGAGCTTCTTAAGAGAAACTATTCTCATATTACTGGAAATTTTTTGTCTGATTATGTTTAATAATGAAACTAGTAAAATACGACATCATACAGATAATTAACAAGCATGCAAGAACATATTCAGAAGACGCTAAACAGAAACTCCAGTTTTAGAATTGTCACCGAGACAGCTTGAAGAAGAAGATGTACGATGCGGGAGATAGGAAAAGAATTGTCATACTCAGTATGAGTATGTACATAAACTGGTCTACAGTTTCACTCTTGCTCTTGGTTTCCTAAACTAGGTACAGCCCTTGTTATTAATGTACGATAACAAGTTAGTTCAGTGGATTGCTCTTGTTTTTACATGGTACATGGAATGAACCAAACATCCCAACCAATACGCAGTTGGTGTTTTCTAGAATTCTTCATTAACCTTATTGAGAAGGTGACAATATATGACAAAGCATAAGCAGTTTTCTACAATGTGACTAGGGAGAAAAAGTGTCGTAGAGGACGAAATATTTCCAGAAGCTCTATCCAGACAGCATTATCAAATAAACCAAATGCATACGGACAATCTATAGCATAGATTATATTTTCTCTAACATGATTGACAGCAGCTAAAATAACAGAGTTTTATCAAGAATAGCTACATTTTCCGCTTGTAATCCAGGTCATGCGTGCAGCTACACACCACATATTACTTTTTTTCTGCCAAACTCTATTATGATATCAACATCACATAAAAGTATAAAACACCGTCACTAGTTGGCAACTCCGATAAATGTTCAAAAAAACTCGAAGATTACCCTCACGACCTCACATATAATGTTGTCAATTACACGATCTCAGGAGCTGTTAACAAAAGTTATTGTGGATATAAATGACATTGTTTCAACTGACTGTTTATGACTCCACTGCAGATGTGTATTACATAAACCTAACATTGATAATCACTACACAAGTTAAGGAGCCATTAAGTACCATTATCTATAAGATTGTAACAAAATCCAATCAACGAGACAACAAATGGCCAACTAGAAGAAATCTCACCACAAATAACCTCCAAACACAAAATAACAACAGTAAAAACAATGAAATTGTAATCACCACCACCTTTTTCGCAGCGAGTTTCTGCAATTTAGGCACTTCCTCCAGCAGCCTTGCTTTCTCCCGCCGCACCTCCGCTTTCAATGCCACCACTGCAGCCCTATTTGTCTCTACTGCCGCAACCTCCGATTTCTACACATCAATTGCCCAAAATCAAAAACCAAAATGTCGAAATTGATCAACAATTAGCTCGAAAATTGACACCATACCCGGAGTGTGGCCTCAATTTGGGACTCGAATGAAGCAAATAGGCGAGCGAAGGCATCGTCGGAAGAGGCACCGTTGAATCTCTGCTTCTCGACGTCGTATTTTTCGTACTTCTTGCAGATCTCGTCTACCCTGAAGAGAATGTCGATGACGGTCATTTTGGGGGAATTTAGGTTTTGTCCCGCCCTATGGCCGGATAATTTTCTGGCGATGGGGAGAAGGAAAAAGGGACGGTGATCGTCATTTGCTTGGGGGTTTTGTTTGGTGATGGAAAGGTTCGCCGTTAATGGCGGTTACGAATTCACAGAAATGGCGCGAGAATAACGGTTGATTGATTGTGAAGCAATTTCCCCGCTAGAAATAGTGTCAGAGCTGCTATGTGCTATGTGAGTAATTTTACAAAAGGTTAATTTTCTTACCTGTAGATTCCATTATATCCACTTATCCAGGTATGATCTTGAATTCTTGACTTTGTGTTAGTCCACTGTCCACATTTTAATCACAATTTCAATAGATCACCGTTATTTGTAATTTGTAATTTGAGTTACGATTTGTTTTTATTGAATTTACAAATGTTTTACAGGTATGTAAAAATGTCACCTGATATTATTAGAAGTTCGTGTAAGTAGACTTACCCATATATACTTCATTCGTCGCAAAACAGTTCTTCAATTTAATCTTTATCCATTAATTTTTTTTAGCTTTTACCGTAAATTACGTGCGTTTAACTATAAGGCTAAAACTTCTTATTAAATTATGTTATGAAAATTTAGTATATTATTTATCGTAAAAATTTCAAATATGTTATAATTTTAATTTAGAGCAATTATCGATCAAGTTCGTAAAATTTCATTGTAAAAAGTTAAAAGTGAAAACGAAGGAAGTACAAATATGAGCAATAACACTTGGAGTTCTATTTAAGCAAATAGGCACTTTATTAGTGATTGATAATTACAATATACTAGTACTAGTGTTTCATCCAGTACTGAACTAGACTATTGTAAATGGTAGCCTTCATAATGCAGAAGAAACGCAACGCTAAATAAAACAGCAAAGCTAACACAAGCTTAACTACTCCGAACAGATTGCCGGATTGGAGACGGCGGACTGCTGCGTGCAGCATCGTCTCTGTAGCCATCGGAGTCCGATGTCTCATCAGCAGAGTTAAGGTACTGGTGAGATATAGCAACTGAAACAAGAACCACGCCCAAGCAGAACACTGCATAGAATTGCCTGCTCACTTTCCCTAACATCCCAGTAAGTATCCTGGTCTCCATTTTGCAAGTTTGATATCAACACAATTGCTCTCTGAACAGATACTATTTTTCGATGATTCGGGTTTGGGAAGAGCTGTACATTTATAATGTATAAAGCAGCTGGAAACAAGGGGCAGCAAATGGACAACAGAGAAGGGCGGTATAGCTGATGATATGCTGCAGTATATGAACATTCAGCAGCAGTAGGGATATTGCTAAATATAGAAACTGCGGCACAGCAAACTATGTCATAGCGGTTCCCCAAGTTTGTCTTCTTTCTATTATTGCTCTACTTCTTTCTCAAAAGATTTATTATTGTGAGCTAGTCGAAATTTAAGATTCGAGCGAACTATCTTATGTCCGTTCATCTATATGAACGTAGTTAACTCAATTAGTAAAACTCCACTTGAATTGTATCACAGTTGGTTCGGTGTGTTTAGCAAAGCTACATTCAAGAATTCAGCAAGACGTAGAGTTGATGGTCATATTTTTGAGTGGTACTACGTACTATGGTAATAAATTCGATTGAAGGCATGAAGTATATCGTAAAACTTGAGAAATCACTCGAAATTACTTCAACAATACTGTACATCTGTGAAAATTTTGCACATTTGTAAAATTGATCTTGTTTCCTTCAATTCTATTTAGTATTGTAACAATACCACACGAACTATCATGATAATAATTTACAAGTGAATCTTTGATGATTGGGTGGAAATTTCCATTAGGCCCAACAATCCATTCTATTAAAAACAGCCCAAGGCCCATTAGGCCCATATATACTGAATGAATATAAACCAGTAAACTTTTAATATGGACTAGTCAGAAAAATTATGTACATATAAATTTCTGTTCCATATATGCATGCAACTAGCTACTTATAGTTGCCCTATAATCTACAAATTAAATGGATAGATAACTCTATGTAGACCTTCTCTCAAAGGAAAAGTCTTTAGGCAACACATCAATAGTAATCTCACTTTGAGTACCTTGGGCCAAGGGTGCAACCATAGAAGAGCTTGTCTCGGGACCGTTCTCAATCCCAAGGTCTACATAACTCAACTCTACTTGGTTGAGGTGTGAGGGCGAAGGGGATTCATCGATCATCCAACGTTCCATTCGGTTTTGTGGTGACATCTGGGGGCTCTCCATTTCACTCCTGTAGTGGCGTAGGAGATGGATAGGTGATGTGTGGCGGGATGGTGTGCCAGGACGGCTCGACATTGGCGTCATGGGAGTGGAGAGCTTATTTTGCTTTATGTGTTTTTTCGCAGTTTGGTGCCAATTTTTTAAGGCCGCGGCTACTCTGTCGTTGAATATTGTTGGTTTCATTGTCGATCCCATCTGTAAAAAAAAGGAACATGAATTATACTTTTCGTTTGCTACTTCAAAAAAAAAAAGAATCAGCTTGAAGTTTCCTAGAGTTTGGATGAATATTTTGACAAAAAATATTTACCTGAGTGACGAGAGCGTAGAGAGGTAGAGTGACGTAGCTACACAAGATCTGAATGAGAACCCTAGTGATCGAAATATATTGAAATGTCAAGTTCATGAATGTGTTTTAAAAGTAGAACATACGCTAGTAGTAGACTTAATAGTATGTTCTTGAGAGTAATTTGGAGTTAAAGACCGACGGAAAAGTAAATTCGAATAATGCTCCCTTAGACTTAGAAATTTATGAGAACTTACCCCATAGTGATTCTGATCACAATATCTTCAATATGCTCGTGGAAACAAGATTTCAATCCAAATTCATACTGTCATATAAAAAGTTATGCTGAAACAATTAACTTGTTAACCAATGAAAAGTAAAAAAGAGAAAGAATAAGTTAAATGTGTATGTATGATTTACCCAAGTCCATGCAAAGAAGGCTAGTTGAAATGCATTCTGCCAAAGTGAAATTTACATTAGAAAAGAGACACATTAAGTTCTTTAAATGTTAAGTATCAAGTATCAACTACTATATGATATGACATGTTTTCATTTGTGTTTTGCTAACCTGAAAGAGGACAAAATTGATGAGATAAAGAGTGAGCCGTGGCCGGTTGAACCAGAAAAGATGGTCACCCGGTTGAACAACCGGGACGCCCCTGACCACTTCGCCCTGGTCCTGAATTCTGAGCCCCATTTTGGTTATAATCACCTGTAGCTTGGTCCCAACCACAAGTATGATCTGTTCAACCAAGTTCACATTCCATTAACACAAGTTAGGGTGTCTACGTCCACAAAGAAAATTTGGGTTTTTGGAACTTATCAATAAGTCCACTTCAACATGTGTATGTAGAAATTTGAGTATACTTACAATTAATGGGATGAATGGCAGCCAATAATATGAACGCCAACCTATTCACATTAAACCAATTAGGTTTCTTCATTCCATTTCTAAATTTGCCGTTTCAAAAAAAAATCGGAATAAAAGGTCACAAGATCACTTACCGTGAGTATTAAAGAGTAAGAATAGCACTGCAAAAAGCCAGATCGGTGGGCTGTAACAAACAACAAAATTAACAAACACGTATCATTGTTAAATTGCGGGAAAGTTATGAAATAGTAAAATGATTAACCGCGTATTTTACCTAAAACAGAAGGTAATAATATGAACAAGAGGGAAAACATTAAACATGAAAGTGATGAAAAGCGAACCTTATCCCAACAACCACTTTGAAGTCCTCTTCAAGAGATCTGTTTATGTACTTCTGGAAATCAAATTTGGTATGGTTCTGTGGTGCTAAGTGTGCCTAATTATCAACCACGCAAAATCAGTTATTACATGAAAAAAAATTTCAGTGCCATGAAATTTTGTACTTTGTAACAGTTTGTCGTTTAAAAAAAATTACCATGATAAAGCCATGTCTTAGGGTCAAATAATCGATCTTCGGAACTGATGTGAAAAACTGTCTGAAGAAGCATACCTGCAGAAATGAGAAGCACAAGAACCATGTGATTAGGATATGTTCACATAGATTAGTTATGACTTTACATGCTAATCAAACCTTGATTTTTTAAACACGAAAGGATTGACTCGGACTCCAAATTTAATGCAATCGATAATGAAATTAATATACGATTAGTCGATTATAACAACCTGATAAGTATGGTACTTAAAGGAAAAGGTCAATCCTGTTAAGAAAGTCTCCCCGGCAATATGAAAGGTGACTATAAAATCAAAGTCATGTCATGTATGGGTGCTTTCTAGTCCGGTCTGTATCTATTTTGGATGGTTTTAATTCTGTCCATTTTTCTAACTTCCTATTTAATCCAACATGTATTAATCCAACAAGTCAATAATTTAACTTTTTCCCTCGAATCAACTAAAGTACATGGCCACCAGTTTTGGATTTAAAAGTTGGCAATGTAGACGAAACTTAACACATTTTTACCCCTGTATTTACCCTTATTCACAGATTGTGTACCGTGTTTACTTTACTACGAGAAACATGTAAATTTTAGAGATACGGTGAGTGATGTTTGAGAGTAGAAAAAAAGGCTTACAATCCAAAGTAGAATGGGAGATTTGCTCCAAAAGCTCATATGCCTCCTCCCAAATGAAGTTTCTCTCGCGAACCTAAACCTCTCCGGATCTAAAAAAAAGAATCACCATTATTACAATCAAAGAAATTCAATCAGATACATATGGAATCTTAGGTAACATATCAGATTCGTGCATGATTAAAAGTTTCTAATCTTACTTACCGTTTGAAAACTGGTACTCGGCTGTTTGTGATTCGTTCTCCCAATGTTTCCAACTTTTCATCTAATTTTTTGAACGAATGTTAGTCCTCTCATAATTGAGAAACATAGTACATAATCACATGTTTGGAAACATTAACCATTCGAGTATTTTTATTGATAAAATTTGTCGTTTTAAAAAAAAAGTCATACATAAATGTCATTAATTTCGTGTGTACCTTAATTCCTCCCAAAACCATGGTGAGAATGCAATAGAGTACATGGAAGACGGCCAAGACAAAGATGAAAATGTGCAGTTGATGAATTCCATCCGAGGACACAAACGGGACTTTGCCCTGCAAATTAATTTATGCATTACTATTAAGCACGCTATAATTGAATTAAGGATAATTAATTAGTCAAAATTGCATTGCATGGTTCGGAAAATTGAGGCATCATTATGGTACTGTTGAGTCCGATTTCTGAAATCATGATGCTAATTACAAATATAGCTACTATATCTTATCCCAGTCGAAATTGAAAAATGAAAAAGATGACGACGAGACTCATATTTATTTCTAAATCGAACCATTTAAAATATCAAGTGTGAATTGATTAATAATAGTATTTTACAATTACGTATAAAAACATCAATTGAAAAGTGATTGATTAGTAATAGTGTTTTTACAAATACTTATAAAAACATCAATTGAAAATTAAGCAATTGATTGCCAAGTTTTTCATCAATGTCCGTACACAGTGAAAAAATAACAAAAATTCATATAATAGAGGATAAATAATTTATTTTTGCCTATTAAAAAATCTAGAGGATATACAATTTATAACAAAGTAATATAAAGTCTATAACATGTCATGAAGCAGTGAAGGAATACCTTGGCAGCGCATTTATCAGTTCCGGCGCCGGTAGCCAACAACCGGCGAAGGCCACCGCCGATGGCAAGAAGTTTTCGGCGACGATCATGTTCCTCATCATCAGAGGTCGTCACCACCTCTTCCTTCTTTGAACAGGGGTGCCAAGAATCTCCTGCTCCTTTCGATATGCAAATATTCGAAATCGGACCTTGTCCTACCGTTAGCAGCAGTGATATAAACCCCAGCAGCATCAACTCTTCATATGATCACCACCACCAACACACACAAATTAGCAATCTTTTTAAAAGTCTACAATATATAGTATGGTTAGTTTGTTACAGTCTTATAGTCTTACCTGATTTAACCTTTTCTAGTGCTTCATACAGAGCCCTTTTCTGCTTTGATTTCAGCCACTACAAAACCAGAAGAACAAATCTTTCAAAAAGATCCATATGTACTCAAAATCAAGTGATTCTCATGAAAAAAGGGCCAAATGTTGAATATTACCTTTTCGATTAAGTGAATTAGGTACTCGATGACGATTGAAACCGCGACAAGGACGAAGCAGACGATAGCCACGGCCCATGTTGGCGTTTGCTCTAGCGATCTTCCTCCGCTAGCTCCGGCCATTGTATTGTGCTATCTCTGGTGTCACTCTTGGCTACTTTTTATTGAACATGAAATGTTTAAAAATAATGCAAATGTAATTAGCTAAGCTAGATATGAATGAGAATGTTAGACTTTATATTAAAAGGTCAGTTTTAAATGAATTGATTGGCTAACGTGACAAGGGCAAATACGGAAACTTGTTTCATGACTCGGCAGAATTTCTAGACGCGTTATTAAAGAAAGGGGTTTTTGTACTGAAACTTTCTAATTCCTGAATAAAAATATTTTCCTTGACAATTTCTACTAGAACGCGATCCCTAATTTATCGTGACCCGGCTCAAAGGCAAGTGCAGTTATGCATGGCGTGGTATACACATGTCGTTGATATGATATTGTCCGATTTAAGTTGGACTTCGCACAAATTTACTTATAAAATAACTCAAAAGATCTCACATATTATTCAGAGTGTGGATTGTTTTTTTTTTGAAGAGGCAAATCTATTCTAATCTTACTCCTACTTCTACACTAACCTTATACCCCCACACCTATACCAACCTTATATCACCAAATAAACATCCACCTCCGGGAATCGAACCCGGGACCTCTCACCATTACACCCTGCACCTTACCACTGCACCACCCCGGGTTCTTCAGAGTGTGGATTGTTAGTTATACCATTTATCTCAACCACTCTTAAACGATAAACGATATGGGATTCGGGGTATGACAATTTTGGTATTTGATTGTACTAGTTTAATTAATTTTGTGATACTTCTTCCAGGTGATAGATACTTGTATCATTATTTTGGGTTGATTTCCCACCTTTAATGATTTCACTAAGTCAAAAGTTCCAAGGTTGATAGTTAATATTTATTGTCCCTAACTTTGGAAGTGTTAACTGAGGAGTGAGTATCTGAGTATGATACTCATGGTTGAAACTAAATTAATTAACATAATTAATTGTTAATCTTTATTCATTAAGCGTTGACAAGTCCAGTTATCGTAAGATTTGAACATCGGAATTGAATATATGTAGTAATGTGAATCTAGTTGTCAAAATATGGATACCGTAAGATGCTAACACAAGTTATATTATCATATGGTGTTGTCGGAAAAAGAATAAATAGAAATGAAAATGGAAAAATCATAGTCTAGATCGATAGAGGTCCTGTATAGAGTATCCATGCATCCATATGTATTGAAAAAGACTTGCATATCAAATCTATCATTGACAAAGTATCACCGTTGCCTTTTATGTTATATCGAAATTGTTGAGTTATTTCAATTTTCAAGGTGTTATATGTTAATTACAGAGTATTATGAGTCCATGTGTTTAGTGTTTACACTTACTCCTAAAAATAGACATTCAGATTTAGTCAAAATTTCAATTTTGTTTAATTTATACTAAATTGAATAAATTATAATTTGTTTAAGTAATGAAAAATATAAAATTATTAAAAATACACGAGAACGACGTACCAAGAACAAAACTTTATACTTCGTATTGCATTATAATTTATTATTCACGCGGGAACCGCGTGTCAGCATTACTAGTACTCCATGTCAAAACACCAATGATACTTGTCAATTGTATGGAAATAAGTACTAGTAGAAGTCATTGTGCACACATAGTTGTGCGGGTAAATGGCCTGGAAGGACTCTCCAGAAATTTATACTTTGGTAGCTCTCTCTCTCTCTGCTTTCCACGACGAATACACGGGTATGACAAACAAAGAATATGTACACTACGCCTATGTTCAATTCACCTTAATTTCAGGTTCGTCCAGCTCAGTTTAAGTTAGTTTAGTTCATATTAGTTTTGCTCAAT
>JAYMSL010002248.1:0-14750 GCA_036897195.1 Plantago coronopus
TAAGTGAAGTACAAATTTGAACTAATCACATCTAAACTGATCTGAACTGAATGGATCTGAAGTGAAGTATAAATTTGAACTAATCACATCTAAACTCATCTGAACTGAATGGATCTGAAGTGAAGTACAAATTTGAACTAATCACATCTAAACTGATCTGAACTGAATGGATCTGAATCTAAGTTGAAAAGAACAAAGCCTAAGCCTGAAGCCTGAGAATGGAGCCGTTTAGGATAAATTCCAAATCCTAAACTGAAAGTCGTGGTGTGAGCAAACACACTCAAGACTCAAGAGTACAAATAATAAGGAAACCATAAACCTAGTTTGCCTAAGGTTAAACCCGTAAACTAAGCTTGTGAATGAAGCTGTCCAAAACATGCAAGAGTCTCAATGGTAAAATAAATATTGAAAAGGAAATAATCAAAAGTTGCCACACAGGGACGAGATCCCTGATCCCCTGGTCGGCAGCTAGGGCTTCAGGCGGCTAGCCTCCTCCTCCTTCTTCTTGCGGTTCTGGGCCTTCGAGCTCGTGGGTTGGGCCCTGTCCATCATCCTACTATTTACATATTGATGAACCAAAATCTGGAAAATCTGAATTTAACACTACATAGCATTTCTCTTTATTAATTTTTAGTTTACACTGGCCTAGTTTCCATCCCTGCTTTTGAGGTGGATCCGTCCCTAGGTGCAGCCGGGAACTCATAAGCTTGAGATTGACGGATGATCAACACGTAGCAGTCGGAGTCCCCAGGATTTAGATTAGAGTGTATGTAACGAAATTATCATAGACAAGTTTGCGTGTGCTAGACTGTCTTACATATATATGATACAGAATTACAGATTACGTAATCTAACTTTCGGTGCTTCATAGGGGAATCAGATAATTACAGCCAAACAAGCTTATTAAACTCATGTATTTTTTGTGTGTCAGTAAGCAGGACAACCCGGCCTAGTAACGACCGGGGTGAGGGTATGAGAGAGAGAGTTCTTGTCTGAGATCAATCTGAGTCCCAGTTGGTGTTTCGAGTTAAGTATGTATATTAAAGGAACCGCATACTTAACTGGTAAAAAGGGAAGCCGAATTCTTTAATATATTGCGTTAAAATCTCCCATATGGGACGTCTGCTGTAATGAATTGGACTATCATATGAAAGGAGAACAGGAATACTCAATACTGTGAACAAGCTTGCCTAGATTACCTCTTAAAGCATTCAAAATCTTGTATTCTTGTGTACTTTTACATGCCTAAAGCTTGTTCAGACGAGGATCTTGTATTCTTGTGTACTAATCGAAAATCTCAGTCGAGCTTAAGTGTAGTGCAGTCTATCAGGAGCTTATTTTGACAAAACCTGATGAGACTAAAAATAACATCAGAATGGCCTTTGACGTGCATAATTGAAGAATTAATTACAGGCAAACACTTCTCCCCTTGTGAGATTATACAGCAGTATTGCATCATGGCATGAAAAAATTGTAACATGTTTCTCATCTCGATCAATAAGAAATGAGAAGCTTTACAGAGAGACGCGTCCCATGATTACATCTTGACATGATAGACAAGCTTCAACAATACCATCCAAAGTACGTCGATTTTTGAGTCTATCAACAAACAGGGTTGCATCCTAGTTACATATTAGCAACATAAAATTGCTTATATATTTTTGGTGGAAGATAGTTACAAATGAGCAACATTGATTGCTTATTTTTGCAAGAAGAGGCAAAGAGCTGTACAATCATCTCTCTTTGAGTTAGGAAACCTCTTTTTCCATGAATTGCTTGCAGCATCCACAACTGCTTTTGCTGCCATCTGTTCATTAGGTGCTGAACATACTATATTCATGACTTGATCATTGGTAAGCACATCCCATATCTGAAATCGAGCACGAATTATTAATGTCAGAAACGAAACATTTAAATAAAACTGTATACAAATGTGAAACATAATCTCCGGAGGACATATTGGCTTTTAAACATACCCCATCACTGGCCAGAACAAGGAACTGATCATTTGTTGATATGTGGTGAAACGAGACTTCTGGCGTTGCGATTACTCCATGGTTCTTCAGCAGGAAATCTCCAAACGCTCGTGACATGGCTAGTCCAGGAGAATCTACATTAGGGAGCCATACTCTTTGTATGTGGGATTCTTCTTTCAGTGCAAGTACTCTCCCATTGCACTTTCTTATCCTCTCTGCCTCAGCTGCAGAAAAATCTATAATATCAGACTAATTCCACGAATATATATCTACAAGTTTGTTCTTTTAGATTAAACGAAATTCTTACCAGGTACACTAGGCTTCAAATCAGTAGTCAATTGAACCGCCTTGACTCCATTCTCTGCTCTAGTTCCCAGAACTGCCCTCGAATCGCCAAGATTCGCTATGACAAGTTCATCACCCTGTCTTACAACAACAACAGCCGTGGTTCCACTGGTCGAACAATCTACGTTATCAATAAGCTTGATTTCTTTGTCCAGCACTTTGAATGCGCTAACGCACGCTTCTTTCCATTTAAGCAAACTCCTGCCAGATTCGTTACCATTTTGTTTACCGTTAACCGGTGATGTGATCTTCGACAAGGCATTCCTCTGGTTGAGAAGCAAAGAAGGCAGCCGGTTCCTCACCATCGTGCTCACTACATGTCCGTTCTCGCCATGTCCATCAAAAACTCCTCCAAAGGCTCCCTCTTCAGTTCCATAGCCCTGCCAATACAGAAATTTGTTCTTATTCATAAGATACCGTTCTTTAATATACACAAGAAAAAACTGTATAAAACACACCGCATTCTGTACATACCTGGAACAGAATCGAAGTATCTTGATTCAATCCCTTGCTTCCTTCATGAGAATATGTCGAACCAATCGCAGCAGATTGATCAATGATGCAAGGACTGATGCTGTCCTTGTAGTAAACTGCATTTTCATGGCCAAAACTATCATCATGTACAGGAGATTGAACAGAAGCACAGATTCCCATTTTGTTAATACTCAATTGTCAACTCTTACAATTACTACTACTTTTCTTCCTGTCCAGTAACAGGGGAAAACAGGCAACATTTATAGGGATCTTGGTGTCAATGGAATATACAACTAGTCATCAAAGTTTTAATAGTTAATAATTGGCTTGTGCCTCCTAGGAGGGTTGAAAGATGCTAAGTGGTGCAATAATTCAATAGTTTAGTCAACTAATGGTTTGTTAATTAGAGTAAGCTACCCCAAGATTCATTTCAAAGGGCATCTTAGGTGTATGTGATGCAGGGTTGATTGGTGGGTGTTGGATATTCTATAACTTTTCAAATTAAGGAGAGATTTATCACCACAAGATTTTAGTAGCTAGTACTATTGGGACCTATTAGATAGCTGACTTTTGATTTATATGACTTCGGATTTGATAAGAAAGTTCATTGGTTTTTAATATAAGGTCTATGGAATTTTTATTGCAATTTTCAAGCTTTTGTTGCAAGAAATTTCAAGGGATTGTCGAGTTGAAGTGGATTTCTAGAAGAGTTGGCTAAGTATTTATCCGATTCATCTGAATATCTTTAAACTAAACTTAACACACCTAAATTGAATGAAATTGAACTTAACTTACCTAAATTGAATGGAATTGAACTGGACTTATTGGAAGTATAAATTCCAATTACGTAAACTGAACTGAACCTATTTCATTTATAAATTTCAACCACGCAAACCAAAACTGCACTGAACTTATTTTAAGTATAAAAGTCAACTACGTAAACCTAAACTGAACTGAAATTATTTCAAATATAAATTTTAAATATGCAGACCTGAATTGAATTGAACTTATTTAAAATATAAGTTTAAACTACGCAAATTTAAACTAAAATGAAATGAACCGAACAACTTGAACAGAACAGAATTGAATAAATTTTAACTAGTGGTGCATTGAACCGAGTATAAGCCAGGGCAGAAAAAGGACCGTGTTCGTTTGTCCGGGATCAAGAATCATAAACATCTGAAACAATGTTACAGAAACACTCCAAGCCATGCATGCATGTGGTATACACGTACCACTTACTCACCAAAAAGGTGTAACTATGGGAAGTATTTTGGTACATGGTTTTATTTACATAGAAATATCATATATAATTGAAAATAAAGAAAGCCTCCTGAGATACGATTATTTTTTAGGAACGGACAAATTTTATTATAAATTATATAGTTAATAGCAATAGTATTTTAAATCAAATTAAACATTTTTGTGATTTTATTTTATTTTATTTTTTTGTATATTATAAGAAAAAATTCATTTATTGGAGAATCATATAATTCACAATTACATGGTTAACAAAATTCTAAATAGTTGCTAATAATAGAATTTTGATGCTCACACTTGGTTTTAATACTGATGGGTCTTCCTTGGGAGCACCTGATAACTCTAGCATTGGTTGTGTTTTTAGAAACATGGATGGTAGGGTTATGAGAGTCATATCTGCCTGTATTGGCATCACTTGCAATAACAGGGCAGAACTTTTAGCTATCAATTTGGCTCTTCACATGGCTAACCAGTTACAGTACAAATCTATTCAGATTCAAACTGACTTTGTCTATGCTCTTTCTTGTGTTAGCAGGATGATGGACCCAACTTGGAAGAACAATCATCGGGTGGTGGAAATTGGAAGGAAGATGGAGCAGTTCAGCAAGGTGGACCTGGTGTTTATCTATAGACAAGCTAACCAGGTTGCTGATCTTTTGGCCAAATATGACAGTAGTAGAAAGTATAGTGATGATGTTACTCATTTGAACAATATTTTGTGGACTCGGAATGTCTGTAATAGTAATATTAGGGATGTTCTTCGTACTTTCGTCTGGGATTATTGCCCAGAATGGTTAGAACAAACAGTCGGAAATGACTGTACTAGGGTGTTTAGAAGGTTGGTAAGACCAACTGACAATCAGGCATGTTAGGGCCTTGTATCTATTTTGTGCTAGTTAATGGATGAATTTCTGTTTTAAAAACATTTTTATTCAAAAATTTAAAGTTTGCACAAATTGACATAAACATTTATTTTAATATTACATGTAGCCATGTTTGTTAATATAAATGATAACGCAATGTGCATAATTTTCTAGTGAGGCAACACTGATAAAAAAAAACTAATTTACTAAAAAAAGAACAAGTTTTCCTATACCTTTCTTTAAGACATTGGCGTGTTCAAAAGTAATAATTTTCTATTGATAAAGGTTGGCTCAGTTAGTTAAAAAATAGTGAACTTTCATCTTATCACATGAGAGTAAAATTTTTTATGATTATGTCATCCTGAACCAGAACATGTCGCACTTGTGCGGTTAACTTAGTTCACGTCGTTTGTAAACTATTGCGTGAGTTAATTGAATTTACCCAGTGTACATCCAAAAAGATAGTGTCTACAGATTCTCAGTTTAAAAATAAAAAATAATAATTTTCTTCTTTAAAACAAACATTCAGAAGTACATCTTTTCTAAGAATTTGACATTATTTTTCGGGAATACTTGATATACAAACTGTGATCCTGAGTCCACCACTTACCACTATTATTGGTGCTAATCTCATTTCAGTTTCAATAATTCAATGTGTCATATATTGTGATTATATTTCCCATCCCATGAATCATTCTTATCCTTTTCATGATCTGATCATAATTAGCTATTTTCAACGTATAATCTGGCAGATAAGTTTGTCGATCGTGTATCATTCAACTTAAGTTTTTTCAATAGGTGATATGGTATTTATGTTCTCCTAACAGTTGACTTATGGATTTATATATAGGAAACTGAATATTCTTTAAACAAAAACGAAAATTAATAGATAAACATATTTCATTGAAATTTTCATAAGGATTCTTCTATCCTGTAATTGTGACCAATAACTTAACTAATAATGTCCACGCCATTTGTCATAGTAGGGACCTGAAGATTGGGAACACAATAATGGACACACTTTAGTCTTCTGTAATTAATAATGAGCACAAGACTTCTCTAAGTTTCATTTCAATTTCATCTCATCTCATCTCATCTTCCTACCACGAACTTCTTTTTTTTAGCCAAAATCCTTTAGTTGTGATCAAAGAGTAGTTAACAACTCTAAGAAATAACTCCGACTCTTAAATGTCTCAAATTTACCAACTAGACTACCGTTTACAGGTGATAAGTGTATATACGATTTTTCTTTAAGACTTGCACAGAATTTTATATAGTCATATAAATCATAACTTTAAGATCATATCAAAGGGCAACAACATTGACTCTAAAAATTCATACAGGACTCGAGATTCCACATTTTCTTACATCATTATAGTTTTTAAATCAAATGGAATAATATTATTATTTGAAATAGTCATTCAAGAGTACATCATCAGCTAATGAACTCTATTTCTCTCCAGGCATTTTATATGCTGCCGTACAATTCCAATTCCTCAACTTGTGATGATAGAAATGAGGTCTATTTCCGGAAAAAGAAAAAAAGAAAAAAAAAAGAAATAAGGTTTAAAGTCTAAACCAACAAATATTGAACCCACTGATCTCAATGTCTTATAAGTTACGTTTAATTGGTGATACTTTTTACACTAACGATGGGTATGATTTTGTAGTCGTTTGAAAAGGTTTGAATAAGTTTTTACCATTACCAGAAATTTGCTATGTCGTTTATTTAAATAGCAGACTTTTATAAAATCATGAAATCATCTACTCTCGTAAAGTATATAAAAAAAAAAACTCTAAGCGATTAAGTCTACAATTAGTAGGTGGTCTTTCTAAACTCGTTCAGTGCCAAATCGACCAATCTATGATCATGGGAAACCATATTGACTCAAACAGGCTAGTTATACAAGGTTATGTTCTGAACTAATTAATCTAAACTAAAATTAATTGAATTAAATTACGAATTTAAATTAAATTAATTAAAAGTATATCTAAACTGATTTAAGTTAAAAAGAACGTATACTTAATCATTGCACTTCATGCTAAAAGAACTGGAAACACATACAGAACATAACCATGGGAATATATTACTATGAAATAAGTAATTAGTAATTATTCTATAAAACTCAAAACATTGTCAATGGGTAATTAGACAACACTAAATTAACCTTAATAAATCTGTAAAATAATACATAACCTAAACTATTTGGAAAGCATAAAAAATCACGAATCTATCCAGAGTATCTGTCAACATTTGTTCATACGCTGGGCAACTCCAAACCCTGTTTAGGGTCACGACCATCATCGGCAACATATTTACTCCAGATCGGATGACTCTTGAAAATTCCTTGCATCTCTTCGATTGGGATTCCCTTGGTCTCCGGGAAGCACTTATAGATGAAGATGAACATGATCAACACAAAGAACGCGAAGAAGATGAACAGTCCGAACCTAAATGCGCACATCATCTTCATGAAGATTTCCGCGATGAAGAAGGTGAAGAGCATGTTGGTCAAGACATTGACGGTCTGACCAGCTGACCGGATCTCAAGGGGCAAGATTTCGCAAGGCACCAACCATCCCAAAGGACCCCATGACCATGCAAAACCTGCAACGTAGATGCAGATAAACAGAACCACAACAGCGGCATACCACTTTGGCAATACTCCGGGATCACCATTCACTCCAAATTTCACAGCAATGAAGGCCGCGACAATGATCTACAGATATAACAAATTAATATATCAGCAACAAAAGTATTGATAGTTATCACATCTCATTGTAATTGTAATATATCGGAAAGGAGAATAACGAAAATTCAATGAAGAACAAACCTGGCAGACAAACATCTGAGCAGCTCCTTCAAGAAACAAAAACCTCCTGCCGATCCTATCGACAGTGCCAATGGAAACAAAAGTGGCAAGAGCATTAACAACTCCGGTGATAACGGTAGCCATCAAGGCAGAGTTGGCCATTCCAATCGTTTTAAACAAAACCGGGGCGTAAAACATGATCACATTCATGCCGGTGAGCTGCTGGAAGGCAGGGATCAAAGTAACAAGGACCAAATGAGGCCTGTACTTTCTGCTGATCAAATTGGTCCAGGGATGCTTGATCTGTTTTGAGGCTTCACTAGCAGCAACCAAGTCATTATATTCGGCATCAACATCTTTAGTGCCACGGATCTTGATGAGCCTGGCCTTTGCCTCGTCTGGCTTGCCACGTTCGATCAATGAGTTAGGGGAGTCAGGGAGCCAAATCGTGCATAGAATGAATATGACGGCTGGTACACCAGCACAACCCAAACTTATACGCCATCCGTGTTCACCCATCTTGGCGGTATAGAAGTTAATCACGTTGGCTACTAGAATGCCAATGGTAATGGAAAGCTGGAAAAGCATGTTGCATGCTCCTCTGTACTTGTATGGAGGAATCTCGGACAAGTATACTGGTGCAGACTGCATTAAATCATCAAAGATTCATGTTAAATATGTTCACAGAGACTAGACCAGAACAAAGCAAATTAACTGCAAAGATAACATCGTTTCAATTCTTATGCAATTGGCCTAAATATAGTTCAATATCATATGAATGTTTGTATATATACAAGTAAAATAAATTCTGATATAAACAAGCAGAGAAGTTTCGGAATGTGTTTTATTGCTGTAGATAATATATATAGTTGAATTTTCCTTAAAGCTGTTTATCAGGATTGAGGAAAGTAAGCTAGGACCTGTTTGGTAAAGAAAGCAATAAAATTAGGGATCGGGATTGATTAAAATAGCAAACTGATCTATTTGTTTCTAAGGACTGCTGGTAAAAAAAAATCGATAAACAAGGGATTTGCGCATAGAATATTTAGAAGAAAAACTATTTGAAAAGGTATGCATACCTGATTGGCAAAACCAATGCCAGCACCAAGGAGAATACGACCGATAATAAGCATTGGAACATTCTGTGCAAATCCATTGACTGCGGCACCAACTAAGAAAAGAAACCCTCCAGCAAGCATAGAAGGCTTCCTGCCGAACTTTCTAGTCACAGTTGAAGCAAGAATAGCCGCCACCATGGCTGCCAAGTAGAGCGACGATGTAAACAGGGTGAGGACCGCGTCATCAAACTTGCAGTACTGGTTTGAACTCGCAACGAGATTAGTCTCCTTGCGGTACACTGCTGGGAAAAATCTTTGCAAGAACACATCCATTGATGTTACACCCCCTGCATACACACACCAGATTAAGTCATACATTATTGCCAACTAATTAGAACGTCCACATTATGCAAATAAAATTAACAAAAAATACTACAATCGACATGGAAGATCAAGAAACATGTATACGTACCGCTGATACCGATGTCATATCCGAAGATAAGACCACCACAGGCTGCGGAGATGCAAGTAAGGAAGACATAAATAGTGAGATTTCCGGGGTAGTCTTTGGGAGGGCCTGTTGGCACAATGCCACCTGCCATTGTTTTTTCGTTGTGGGTTTGTGTGATAGATGATCAGGGAAGATAATGGAAAAGTATGATGGAGATTTTGTATATGGAGGGTATATATAAGTGTGTAGATGCCAGAAACAGAGTTCGACTAGAAATATGAAACAGAGTTCAACTAGTATATCTTCTGTTCTGAGTTCAAATTCATATCAGGAATTCAGGAAAGGATTAAGCTTTATCCAATCAAGATAAAGAAACTAAATTTCTAACCGAGTAGGACTCTAATTTCTACTACTAATCCAATTTCAAGAAGAACAAGATAATTACTATGTAATTAATTTAGGATAATGCACAGTAGAGAACGGTAATAACTAAACTTATCCAATTCAGCAAACAATCCCCACAATACAAGAAGTAAGAAATTAATAAACACAAGAATTCAATTCGATAGAGGAAACTTTTTTTTAATTTAATTAAGTTCTCGTGTTATCTAATCCCCACAATCCGCTTCTAAGTTGATATCTACTGTTAAATTTTATCTGATTAAGATAGACCAAACTAAATTCCTAACCGAGTAGGAATCTAACTAAATTCTAACCTATAGTTTTCTATTAGTTTAACCGATACTACTAGTTTTTACTATTTACGTATACCAATCGCAAGTAAATTTACCTCTCCAATATTTTAGGCCCTTTACTTGTAGATGAAATTTTTAAAAAAAAAATTCTTCTAATTTGGTGAAATGCAAACTAATGCCAAATTATGCAAAGGGAAAACAAGATATTTAAAATCACATTATGAAAATATGTATATATTCATACTTTTCTAATAATACTATCTTTTCACCATCTAAAGAAAGTGAACAAAGTGGAAAACTAATTCTGGGGAGGTTGGTAGTATTGAAAAACAAAATTTGACAGACAATATTAGTACTGACCAATACCATGCATGAAAAGCAACAGTGAAGGGTGAAGGGCGAATTGACGAAAAATTTACATACAGATACTGCATTCCATATTTTACAAGCATGTCATAGCTTGGACAGATGACAAACAAAAACACAGCAGCTAAGGTTTTCTAGCTCATTACTAGGACTCTAGGAGAGTAACTGATGGCCATGAACAAAAGCAGCCATAACAGTTTGAGCTTTTACTTGATTCTTTCAAGTCATTAGCTGGATACAATCACAACTTCATCCCCCTGTCCTGATTCTGCAGGAGAAGCCTTCTTTGTCAAAGACTTGGGTAAGTCAATCTCATCCTGTATGCAACGTTGCTGAGGGTGGGATAACAGCACACACATGTTACGGAAAAGAGCACGTGTCAACCCTTGACCACTCTCAAATATGTAGCCCTCAAACTCACTCACCCCTTCAACTGCCTCTACCAGGGTATCATAAACTTGTTGGGGACAGTTCTCGGGTCCAGGTTTGTCGTGCATGTATAGTGCATCCAATGTGAAGAGTTTTGAAGCTGTTGGAAGTTGAAATTGTGGTAGCATAGATGATCTACAGTAGAGTAAGATCTGAAAAGACACAGTGAAGCCTCAAGATGTTACTACTACATTATGATCATGTAACCCTCTAGCAGAAGATATAAAGTCAACACACTGAATGATCCTAAAAAAAATATTGAGTCTTACAGTATTTAAGAAACTGATTATGAAGTGCTGGAATTACACAAGATTGGATCAAATCCTAAAGAGTAAATTTGGACGAGTTTGCACGCAGTTTTGGAAAGTAAAAGAAAGCTGCAAAGGAAGTCCCAGCAAAGATATCTCATAGAATTGTCAAAAAGGTTTATGATATAATAAACTCAAATACAGAGTTTGGAAATCAGCTTCTGCGTCCTCTTTCTTTTCTTTTTTGAACTGGTAAAGCGAGGATCAATAATGGTTCCCCATTTACCACCCGACCTAATGGTTAAGGGGAAGCGTCTTACCAACCAAGTTGCGCTTCGTTGTCACTGGGACCTATTTCTAACTAAATGAAACTTGAAATTAGTCATTCAGAGACATACTTTACCAGATTAGGTTTCCAGATTCACTTGTAAATACTTCATAATTCAAGGTGAACAGGAGAGGGGGAGAAGAGAATACAATCTGTATGACACTAACGAACTAGCCAAACAAACCTAGCAAAGTAGCCATGCATCAATCATTAGTGGTGGAAACCATAATCAGTGATCGATCACTCACCACTCTGAGAATACGATTTTGAGTACGAGACTTCTTTGCTTCATGAGTTGCTACTCTAAATAGTTGCGTAAGATCTGCTTGCCCGGGAGTTGGATCCACAGTGATATTGCGTATGGCAGTCATCACAGAGTCAACCTCACTGGTGAAATCTTTACGGATCTGGACAAAGAGACAAAATGAAAAATAGGAATGTGCGGTCAACCAAATGCTGATGCAGAACAAACGTAAGGAAGAATTTCAAAAGGCACTAGGTTGTAGTGAAAAGATGAACATCACATATATGTTCTGCAATGTCTTCTCTAGAAAATTCATGCGCAGTACATATTCAAGAGCTGACAGGACAATAAAATTTAAAACACATAAAGTGATTGTTATAGAGCAGAAAAATCATACATCTCCGGAAATACAAGTATCCAAGGATACCAAATACTTCGGGACGCCTTAGCAAACATGATTTGACAATTGTAACTAGAACAAGTTATTATCTTGGCAACCACAAGAGAACACCAGCCCATCTTAAAATACAAAAGCTATGCTGCCATCATGATCTTTAGATATGTGAAACAATTAATGTATGGTTCTTGTCCAACCATTTTATTATTTCCAATAAATTGACCAATGAAAGCACTGAGAGATTCACAAGAAATACAGAATAATCATGGGCATCTTAAATCACAGTGGATAAGTTACTCTTAGATCTATGAAACGTTAACAATCAGAAAATCGCGAAATTAAAAGGTAGAAACACTAAAGTTCTGTTAATTTACATCCATGGGTAGATAGATGGAGTTAGGTTTATTATTCTTAAGTAAAAATATTAGCCCTAACTTAAACGAACCTGCTCTGCGGATCAATTATGCTTTTCACTCAATCACACAGCCCACTTAGTAAATTATCATCTTTCTGTGACCTAAGCATAGATGATTGGGGGACGTTACAGTCTCTACAGACAAATTATTACATCAACAAGAGCCCTTGATAGATTGGAAGATCACACGATAACCAATAAATCATCGTCATAAAATTTCAATCCATAGTCTAAAATGCCACCCCCGCTCAGCAATCAACTAATACAATAACAATTATTGGTAGAACTTGATAAATTGCTATCACTACCAAACTCTTTTTAGATACAAGGGAATTTGCTTCCATTCTTCTATCGCATCTAGAGTTCAGCAGCTATGAAACAAACCAAATGTGCCTAATATATTCGATACCAAGCCATACAAATAAGTAGAGAATGTTATGATTCAACACCAAACACATGAATTCTCCCACCTAGCAGCACATAAACAGCTAACATTGTATAACTTTTCACCCCCAACAGACCATAACCCTAAATTTTCTGTTAACACAACAAAATCACTCTAACTTCTTGAACTAATTACATTTCAGAATCACTCAATTTTACTTACAACAGTTCATTTCCACCGAAACACATGCCACTAATGAGGATCCAATAAAATGCTGACAAAATCACAGTGCATCCTAGAAAATGCTCCATGAAAAAACAACAAGTCAATAGAAATAGTGAAGAAAAAAAATCAAATTATTAGGGTTGAATTAAAGACAGTACCCAGTGAACCGATTTGGACAAGGCAAGGAATGCGAAACGATGATCAGGGTTAATTGTGAGCTTAGAGTGAACGAAGAGAAGAATAGCTTGCTTAATGGCTTCCAATCTGGTTGGGCGACCGTTGGGACCTGTGATTTTCATCTCCACGAGACACTCCGGACCGATATCGACGCAGAAAAGTATGTCCTCCGGTGAGTATGTGGCAGCAGGTAGAGCGTAATCTGATGATGATTGTTGTGATGACTCCATGATTTGGTGGTGGTGGTGGTGGTGGTGGAGGTGTTTTTGTCTGGTTTATTCAAATGGGGGTGTTTGTTTGGAGGGTACAGGAGATGTGTTGAAGATGACGAGGTAATTTGCATTTTGGTTACCTGAGGATTCGACTATTCGTGTTTGCCACATAGTTTTTACAAGGATAGGCTTTGTTGATTCAACTTTAACTCAATCAGTTTCAGATGATTAAATCAGTTCAAATTCATACTTCAATTTAATTCAGTTCACATCAGATTATTTGAAATTTATATTTCAATTCAGTTTACAATATCCATTTAGTTCGGGCCAGTTCAATTTAATTCATTTCAAATATTCTTGAATCAAATAAGATCTTTGTGATGTTAACCTACCAAGTGAGTTCAATACTTATAAAGTATCCTAAAACTATAAATGAATCAATGTAGACAATTCGATCAAGACGTCTAAACTTATAATTGTGGTCAACTATTTTGACGACAAGAGTGTAGTTTTCTTAAGTGAGATGACCGGTGATATATTGCATGTTAGAGATTTTACCGATACAAATGAGTTTTCAATTGATTCGTCGTGTTGATCATAAGGACCTAAACTTCTATTTTGGTAAATGGACGCCGTTAATGTGTTAAGTCACTAAAATCATCTAGAGTGGAACCCTGAAATGGTGATTAATGCACACTAGCATTAAAGATTAATGTGAGTACTATCTGACTATATATCTAAGTCATTTGAAGAGAGAATACCGGTATGAAATAAGAGATATAGTTTCAAACGCAACCATAAAGACGTGTTGGAATGACAATTCACTTGTATTTAGTGTAATTAATTATCATAGTTTATGAAAACCTAATACACAAATAGACCCCTTAAATTAGTGAAGTCACGATGTTTCGTGAAGTTTTCCAACAAAAATATATGAAGAAAAAGCACTAAAATAAATATAGACACTAGTGGCCCTTTGGAGATTGGGTGGCGGAATTTTTCCCTTTGTAAATGAACGTAACAATTCAATACAATCTTTGTAAAGGATTTAGCACATTATAAAAAACTATTGTCAAGTATAAATAAAGAAGAGGAAATTCATTTCGTAAATCAACATACATGAGTTGCTTGACTCATAAGCATTCTCTACTTTTCTCTTACGCATCCGATAAGTTCGACATCTATACTTCTATTAAAAAAGAGGTGAGCTAACTTGGATGCACACTAAAATTTATATTACCTAAATTACCCCTCTAAAAAATTAAAAATAAAAAATTGAATTAATTGATAAAAATATAAATTCAATTCATCTTCTTGGATACTAAAAACACTTTCACATTCATGAATTACTAAATACATGCACAATGAAAAACTCATACTCTTCATCTA
>JAYMSL010002249.1:0-14750 GCA_036897195.1 Plantago coronopus
CCCACTCTCCTCCCCTCTGCCGCCCTCCCGACACCAATAAGCCCGTAGCCTCTCTACTGCCACCCCCCCCATCCTCCAAACCTGCCGCCCACCCCTCCCCGCCGCCTCCGCCTCCGCCAACCCCCTGCTGTCCTGTAACCCTCTGCCCACATCCACCCTCCATACCCTCCGCAACCCCCTCCAGTCATCGCCATTCGCAAGAGCCTCTGCAAAGCTGAATAGGGAGCCAATTGCAAGAGCCTTTGCAAATCCGAGTAGGGAGTGCTTGAGTTGCGTTTTCCTTTTATTTTTCACTCTTCTGGTTCTTCCTCTCCGGTCACAGAAAGTTTTCTTCTATTTCTTATTTTTAATTTGGTCGAGAACTGGGTTGAAAATTGGAATGGAAGTAGACAAAAATAGAAGTTGGAATATGCTAGAAGAGATTTTGCAAAAGATTTAATCAAAAGAGAGTTTATTCTTTTGTTGTATGTATTATACTATATTGATAGTATGCATTGAGATGAATTGGGGAGTTTTTTTTCGAAAAGGAGATGAATTGGGGTAGCTTGCTTACTGAAATCAAGAGTTTAGCTGAAGTATTTCATTTTGTTTCTTTTCAATTTATCAGGCACACAGCAAACTGTTTAGCTCATTGTCGAGCAAGTGATATTATTTGTGATTCTCAGGGTGGTTCATTGTTACCTGAGGAGTGTGTTTCTGTAATGTGACTTTTGATGATTATTGAATGAATTCCTTTTCCTCCAAAAAAAAAAAAAAAAAGAACTGAGTTTGGTTTTTTTTTTCTGTTTTAGTAAATGTCGGTCCAAACGGGTTAGGACCGGACCCTGACCGACCTATTTTCGGTCCGGTCCTCGGTCCTCTAAAATCACAGAACTCGGTCCGGTCTGGTCCTGGACCGATGCTCAGCCCTAGTGGCTAGTAATAAAATCCAATCTTCATATCATGTAAGAATATATTTCCATTCCTTATTCTGATTATAGATGCAAACATAATTGGTTGTCATTATCTTGACAGGGTTCCAGCCTCTTATTACGGAATAATCAGGATGGTTTTTGGCCAGGTTGTGATTGGGCCACCGGGCTCAGGAAAGACCACCTACTGCAATGGCATGTCTCAGTTTCTCAGTCTCATTGGGCGGTAAATTTCATGTTTTTCCTCGTGATAATTTCCTTCATCTGAATCTTATAAGATGGATATCCATAATAAGTGTGATTATTACTTTCTGGTCTGCATCTTCTACTTGTCAGGCTGTAACCACTTAGGGACTAGAAAAAAGAATCTTTATCAGCTTCTTGACTTAAACTATTGTTGGGATCCATGATCTTCAGTGTTATTAAGTTCTTTACTTGTGATGTCTCTGCAGGAAGGTTGCTGTCATCAATTTGGATCCTGCAAATGAAAATTTACCGTATCCAATCATTACATACTTTTCTTGTAATAACGTCATCAAACAATAATGTCATGGGAGCTCATTTTAGTTCATTTTTTAATTTATGGAGATGTTAGAGTACTTTTCCTATACTGAATATAGATATGAATGCTCTATAAACATCGAAGATCTAATTAAGCTCAGTGATGTTATGGTTGAGCATTCTCTTGGTCCTAATGGAGGTAAGTTCCATATGTCAATTTTGGTAATTCCCATTTAAGATATCTGGTGACTAGTTCGTACTTTTTAGGGATCTTGGTTATATAATTCTGCATGATGATAAGGTAAATTGTTTGGTACCAAAACTGATGGTTGGTACGAGCTCCAAGAGTAATGAATCTGGCACTATAAACATATCTTTGGTCTGTCTGGGTACCAAAAGTTTGCTTGGCTGACATGACCAAGTTGTTGCTGCATGGAAGTTTAGATTTGAATTTTTAGACGTCTAAATGGAACTTAGCTAATGCTCTCTCCCATTTTCTACATAAGATTATTAAGGCTTTTGAACTATCCTTATTAATTTGTGCACCTGTTGAAATTTCATAATATTTTGAGAATTTTATTGGCTAAAGTCTCATAAGCACCTTGAATTCATAACACGCATAAGGAATATCTAGAAAATCAATGATTTGAATAAGGTGTCTTAAAATGTGAGAGAAATGCTAAAACATCTTATAAAAAATAGGAGGGAGTATTGATTCAGACATAATAAATTAGTTGCGAATGAGATAGTAAGTTGGTTTAGTTGAATCTTGCACAGATTTCCTGCATGTTAAATATAAACTGGAAACAAGTCACCAATATTTTGTGTTGTAACTTATTCCATTAACTTTTACTTGTTTATGTAGGCTTTTGCTGATGGCTGTATTACTAACTCTGGAAAACATTTTTTTCCCACAGGTCTTGTTTATTGCATGGATTATTTGGAGAAAAACATTGACTGGTTAGAATCCAAACTGAAACCCCTGCTCAAAGGTTGCTATAGTTTCTGAAAGCCTTTTGTTCTTACAGTTTAGCTTCTAGTTATGTGCTTGGTGCTTATTTACGAAGGAAATTTTGACAAATGCGGTTTTGTAGAACTTGAATAACTTGTACAAGGCTCCATTTGTTAAATGTTAGATCTAACAGTTTAAATTCACATAAAAGCTATGCACCACCACCACCACCGGTTGGTTTGAGGTAAACTATCAACCCTAGCAGCTGGAAACATATGCAGTGGCAGAACATGGTAATATCACAAGATTGGTAAAAAAGATCAAAACTCTCAGCACAAGAGAGCAGATCATGAAATGTCAGCAGATGAACTGCCATACAAGCAGCAGAGAAACTGCCATACAAGCAGCAGAGAAACTGCCATAAAAGCAGCAGAGAAACTTGCAAAGGGTGCAGCACGGGCTCTTGAAACTAGTGAGACTTGTCAATCTCATCCATCAGATGGATGGCCAATTGCCGCAAGCTAGTTTCATAGGGACTTGAATGGGCGACTGTAATCACTCAGTTCGGGAGCCCTTTCAGACCATCTGTAAATCACATTCCAAACAGAGTTAATGAGCTTTGCAATCATTTCTATTGGCCTTGTGTGAGCTTTCCAGACAGATCTGATACTAAACATGGTATCAGAGCTGGGGACTCTTGTGCAGGCCTATGGCATTGATTTCGAGGCCCAGGAACTCTGTTTGAAATGTACTTAGCCTAAAAGGCCTCCATTCTGTGAGTGATTACAGATTTACAGTCGCCAATTCAAGTCTATGTAACCCAATTGGGCATCTGGTGGGTGAGACCAGACAATTCTCACTGCTTTTTATGAGGCCTTGGTGACCATTTCTAGTTGATGCTGCTTATGACAATCGCCTCGCTGCCGACTTTTTATGATCTTCTCATGCTGAGAGTTTCAATCTTCTTCAGCAATGTATGGATATTTACCCTATTCCATTGGCTGCCTTTGTTTCTCAGCTGCTTGGATTCATAATTTTCTTCACAATCGAAGCAACCATGGTGGTGGTGCAACTAATCATGGCAAACGATCCTCCCAAGTGTCAAATTTTGCTGCAAAAAGAGGTCCACTGTGCTGATGCTTATCCACATCGCTGTTCACATATGCTCGTATGAATCCTCGATTCTGACGTCTGAGATTATTTGTTCATTTATTTATCTGCTAACTATTTCTAGTTTACTTTCTCTTTTCCACTTGTGAACTTTTCACATTGACATTGTTAACAATGGTCCTCTGTTGCTCATTTAGCTTGCTCGTTCCAATTTGCTTGCTACTGGTGACATATCTTGTGTTATACTTGCAGACCACTATTTACTTTTTGATTTCCCTGGCCAAGTGGAACTTTTTTTCCTTCATGGAAGTGCAAAACAAGCCATTATGAAGCTCATAAAGAAGTTAAATCTCAGGGTATATCACCAAATCTTTAATTGTCTATTGTGTTCGTTATCGCTACAATCTTCTGAGAGATGGAGTAGGATTTGAATGTTTTAAGATTCCAATGTGGTGTTTTTTTTCCCTTTTGAAAGCAACAAAAGATATGAGTAACTTGCTATTTTTTGGCTTGCCCACAGGCAAACTAATTGTTCTCTGTTTTTGTAGTTGACAGCTGTGCATTTAGTTGATGCTCATCTTTGCAGTGATCCGGGGAAGTATGTTAGTGCTTTGCTCCTTTCACTGTCTACAATGTTACACATGGAGCTTCCCCATGTCAATGTTTTGTCTAAGATAGATCTGGTTGAAAGCTACGGGAAGCTGGGTACATCTTTTCTTCTAATGATATTAGCAGCTAAAAATTTGTGAGTTGTACGTTGTTCTCAAGTTATACAACCATGTAGTTTACGCTTATTCTTGGCTTCTTATGCAGCATTCAACCTTGACTTCTACACTGATGTACAAGACTTGTCATATATACAGGACCATCTTGATAAGGACCCTCGATCTGCAAAGCACCGGTAAGTATAGAATGAATGTGTTGTCTTGAATCTCATAAAGTCAGATGTTTGCTCGATTTATCCACAATGTTTGAAACTTCACAATCAATCCCTTAACATTTCACCAGCTGTGCAGTTTGTTCCCTATATTAGAAATTTCTGTCTGCTCCTCAAAAACTTAAAATCATAACTCATTTGGTGACGCTTTTATGATGGAATTGATATAAAAATTTAAGGGAAAATATAAAAACCAAGTATAAGAAGGAAATGCTTATGGAGGTGAATCATTTTGGGCCATCAGTTGCAAAATTGTATACATTTAGAGGTGAATCACATACTTGACAGTATACACTCATTCCTCACTTTCTTTGTCTGTGAACTTATCTACATTTCTTGATATTTTTTTTGTGCAGAAAGCTCACGAAGGAGTTGTGCGAAGTGATTGAAGATTTTAGTCTTGTCAACTTCAGCACTTTGGACATTCAGGTGTAGTTCACAGCAGTGTAGTATACCTTTTGCCTTATTCTTTTAGAGTCTCACTCTGCAATTTTTTTTCAGGACAAAGAGAGTGTTGGAAATCTAGTAAAACTGATCGACAAGAGCAATGGCTATATATTTGCGAGTATTGACGCCAGTGCAGTTGAGTTCAGCAAAATTGCAGTAGGTCCTGCTGATTGGGATTACTACAGATATCCTTTTCCCCCATCTGAAATTTATGCTCAACACTTGCTATGCTTGAGATTAGCTTATACTTCACCAACATCATTCCATTACCATCATTAGTCAGTTGCTGTTTAAAACTCTCATGAGATATATATGGTCATTGTTCTATTTCCACTCTGCTGCCTAGCATTAGAATTGATTTAGACGTTGATTATCAACTGAGTGCGAAAATGATGATCCAAAGGTGCAAAGTTCATTCCAATCATACTCCATAGAATATCCATGAATGCTGCATATTTGGGTATTTGATGTTTGTACTGCATATTGCCGGTTTCTCCTTGACATAGATGCTTACAGTTGCAGCTGTGCAAGAGAAGTACATAAAGGATGACGATGAATTCGACTCTGATAAACCTGACGAATAATGAATCTAGCTTTTGTTCTTCCATGCAGCAATCTTGCTTGTATCTATACCATATGCAATGTTATAACTTCAGAGCGTTTGATGTTAGATTTTTAAAGTCATTTGGCTAACACATAACACATGTGCATTTTGTCTCGTCTTTGTTTTTTCAATACTGTAGCTCTCGGTTGTATTTCCATTGCGTTGTGTTCTTTTCTTGCTGCTATTTCTGCGGTTTTACATTCGTTTATGCTTACTACTATTGCTTAACACGCGACGCTATTCATCTGTTAACACTAAACATAACTAGTCAGTTCTAATATACATATGTTATTCGAATTCTGGTATAATTTCCACAAGAACATAAACATAAGGTGATACTTTTTCATTCCTATACATCGACATCAGAGCTTTCAGGTCAAAAATGTTTTTAGCTGAGTTACAAGCTGATACATTGATACTACGGAGTATTACGTATTTTAGAGGTTGCGGATTTGATTGTCGATATAGATAATTATTATTCTTAAATAAAATTTTAGATTAATATTGACTGAAATATTTGTAATTATGAAATTATATCTAAAATAAATCAGAGCTTTCAAATAGCAAGTGTTAGAAGTTAACTCATGACCTGGTCTGGTCACACCCTGAGTTGATGGAATCATGGATTACATGTTCCGTACAAACTATTTACTCGGTCCACTTTATCCACATTCGATGTAATTATACTTAACCAGAGTTCTTTGTATACAGGCAAAAGAATAAAATAATAAAAATGAAAATTTACACCAAAATTCGTTGAAAAAGATTGAAGCACAAAAATTCTTCACCAGCTTCTTCTTCTGCGAACATGTTGAACTGTATCCTCTGATAAACAACCACTTGGGAATGCTGCAACTCCAGTTTTTGGAGAAGAAAATCTGCTGCTGTTCACTTCTTTCTTCCTCTTAGGATTCCTCCTACTTTGGCTCTCTGGAACTGCTGTTGGAACCATATACCAAATAATCGTCATGCAAGAGATTGCGAAAACGCGACTGGATATCGCCAAAAGGAAGAGAATAAAAGCTAGAATCGCCAGGAAGTAGTAAAAACGTCGCCCCAAGTTGTCGAGCCTACATGTTCTAAGAGACCTCTTCTTCTTTTTCTTCCCAGCCAAATCCTCTTCTTGCTCCGCCGGGACATGTACACTCAATTCAGCACTTTTCTGAATCACATGTTGATCATTGGATGATAAACTACTGCTACACCTGGGGCTATCGTCGGTTCGCTTGCTCTTGTCCATTGTTCGCACAACTATCGGTTTCATCACATTTGAGTCACTGGAGTAAACAAACCGGACCATGGAGATGTTTTCAGACCCCAACTCCGCGTAAATCTGTTGCCTCCTGCTTTCGTGTTCTGCTACAAGTTGCTTAAACCTGTCAAGTCCTACATCTGCATAAGGATTCACCTTGTTCTTATCTTTGGTCTTGAAAAAATTGGAGATTTTCGACCTCTTCGGGGTACGACAGGGGCTGCTGCAGGGCTCATTTTCGGCTTCGAGGTGTTGAAAATTTCTGCTGCCACAAATGAACATTTGAAAGTGGTGCAATAGGATTAGAGTGAGATCAGTGATGAGATGAGAAGTTGTTAAGAGGATTAAGGTATCTGATTTTATACTAATTACAAGACTTGATCAATAAGTAGTGGGCACACAAATTCTTTGTCTAACAACATAATAAATTTGATAGAGTTTTTGTGTATTTTAGTTAGCATATGGAGTATTTTATATCATCATTGACTTGATGTTATATGTTTATGTTAACATGTTTAATATAATAGTATCAACTGTTGTTGTCACATTGATTCAGCTTCATGTATTTATCACTCATTTGACCAACCACTTGGTCTGAAATTCTTCATAACCTTGCCTTGCCTTGTTATCTTCAAGTAATTTACCACAGCCAGTGGCCTTGCAAACCTTTTGAACTTGTTTTATTTTAGTATTATTTGACTTAACATGATCGGAACTCGTGTTTAAATTGAAATAAGACGATTGAAACACTTCATATTATTGGACGAAATATATATTTAAAACATTCATGATTAACTAAAGTCGTATATACGAATCGGGTAAATTTTAACTGTTTATCATGGTTGTAAATAAAATTGAGGACTCTTGAACCATCACTTGAGTCATACAACTGGTCTACATTCTCTTATTCCTGCTGTTAATTATACGTTCCGTGACAAAATTTCATTTTGTTGGCCTTCTATTCTTTGTATGTGATGTACTGATCCTTATCATTAATGCATAAATTTATTCTTCAAAAAAATAAAATGATCATTTTCGATGCCTTCAAAGTGAAGTTGTCCTAAGATAATAAGAAGAAACATGAGGTTAAGGTATCAATTTTGGAGTCGGGGGTAGTTTAAAATGCAAACTAGATATGTACGTTGACCCACTCCACACGGTTTTGTTTTGTTTTGTGGTGTGTGCAACAAGTAAGAAGGTCTGCATAAACAAACTCAATTTGCAAGTGCCAACACTTAATTGTTCCGGATCCTAGAGGTTATGGGTTCGATCCCTGCAATGGGTGATTATTTCCTCGAAAAGAGTGATATTTTCTCTATATTTCGTTAATTAGAAATCCGAACAACGATTGTAATTGTAATAGTATATCTAAAAAAAAAAAATTGATTAGCCCCAGTAAAATGGATAGATTAAAACTTTAAGAAAGATTTCATGTTTTTTTTTTGGAATCGCCAAGAAAGATTTCATGTTGACTTAATTTTGTTGAGAAAATAGCTAGCCAAGATGCTTTGTAAACTTTGAGTGAAATTGTCCCTTTCCTTTTCTCGTAAATTAATTAATCAATCTGTACAAGATACAGGATCAAGTGATCAACCAACAGGCAATGGGTGTATTTTCCAAGATGGCCACCATTTCCATTAGTACGAGATACTCTCTGAACCAAAACCAGTTCCAACATATGTTACTGTCATTCAAAGCTTTGAACAGGAGCAGAGAGCTTGAGCTCATGTGCAGCCTGAAACGCATCCGCTGCTTGCTGAACCAAACCTTCCGTTTTGTAAATGATCCCAAGGTTAAACCATGCATCGTGATTCATGGGTTCCAAGCGCAGTGCATTCATGATGAAGCTTTTTGCAATTGGGAGTGAATGACAGCCTATCTTTATCAGCACTTCTGCAGATGAAATTATACTGGGGACATAGCTCGGGTCTATTGATAGAGACATGGAGTAAGCAACAATTGCTTCCTTGTATCCTCCTTGTGCTTCAAGAGATCTTCCTGTAATTATTCGAGAAAACACTCTGAGAGATAGATCTAGTAAAGCGAAAAGAAAACGATATCTATGCTCATTCCCTGAATTTAGTTTATCTTTTAGCCAAGACTACCAAGTACTATCCTACCATTATATGAAACCTCATATCTTCTGCTTTTTAATGAATTATAGTTACGCATTACAACTCCTCACACGAGGAGCTAGATGTCCCTTTTCTCAAATCAAAGGTTTCCCATGAGTAACTAGGCCTAAATGCGGGTAGCTGAGTAAACTTTGGAAAGAAATTTGACATGTTGGTGCAATGTACCTGTTACGTGCCAACTACGAGCAGAGTAGAAATCAGTAGCCTTAGCTTTATCCAAACAAATACGCACATCATGCCATGATTCGTGATCTGAATAAAGTCCAGCCAAATCTAACCACGCTTCCAGTGCTAATTGTCTCTCAGCTAGTACCTGCAAATTAAGCAATCAACATTTTGAATATTAATAAGATATCTCAAAACTCCCTCAACATTTAAATTGTTCTTTCCTGAGAAGAAGTATTTGCTTGATTACACATACCTCGTCTGTGTTTTTCTCGCTATGTTCACCGAGTCCTTGAATTAAAGCTAGCAAAATCCTGTAGTTCTCTGAGGCTTGCTTTGGCTGCTCCTGAGCAATCTGGATGACAGCTTTCAACCTAAGCAGCTTAAGCTGATCGAGACCTCCTGTTTCGTCCAATGCTAGATCGATGATTGCTTCAGCATCTTTCGGTCTCTGTTCTGCAGACGCAATAAGAGCCAATAATTTCCAACCTTTTGCACAACTTCCAGCAGTGATTTTTGAGTGTAACATTGCTTTCTCAAAGGCCAATCCCAAATTCCTCTCTACTGCATATTCTAACCCCAGATTGAAGCTGATCTCTGGATCCTTTGACCCCATCGTCAAGGCAAGATTTAAGGAGCTAATGGAATCTTTATGTAAATTAACTCTTTCAAAATCAGAAATGGATACTCTTGCTGCATTTCCATAACACATCCCCAGAAACTTATGGGCTTGGCTTAGTACATGCTCATTTCTTTCTACAGAAACACAATCGACTATTGCACGTGCAAAATTGATACCATCAGAAGATTTTGTAGAATCTTGAGAACATAGTTTTGCCCCTAACAAGAATGATTCTACATGAGGTTTGTTTTTAGCTTCGGACAACCCCAAAGATCTCTTCAATAGGCTTAAAGCTGTTTCGTCCTGGCCTGCAGCACTGTAGCATAGAGCGAGAAAGTACCACCTCTCAACTCTATCATACACACCTGGAAGAACTTGTTCCACGTGATTTGCCAATGTCTCAAAATTCCCAGACATAGTGAGTGCAAAAGCTAAATGATCTATAACTTCTTGATCCCACTTGATCTCACCACAGAGAATCTTGTGCATGAGTATGAATAGGAGGAGAATTGATTCCTCCATGCTGTTCTCTGGAAATGTTGAACCTTGTGCTTTCAGTTGAGATGGAACAGTAGCTTCAGCACCTCCGTAGAGTGATGTGGCTGCTTAGTCCTTTTGTAACTTTGTGAGTCTCTGAGGCTCCAGATTCCAAGGCTTGACTAAAGCTCTTCGATAGGCAATAATGGCTTCATCAAGAGACCCAGACTGAATCCACAACTGTGGAAGCAACTCGAGTGCTCTGTGAAACATCTCGAGTAGCTTCGCGTCTTCATGGATTTCTGCCTGTACTCCATTAGGTAGAGCTGCTTCAACTGTATCCAAGATCATCTTGCACTCTCTAGCAGCATCTGGCATTTCAAAGACCAAAACAGAAGCATTATATGGATTATTGAGTTCCTACCAACTCCTGGTTTTGATTAGTAGTAAAAATTGAAACAACTTTTACCTGTAATTCGTCCAAGCTCTGCTAAGGATTTTGCTTTAAGTAGGATTGCTTCAAGAAGTAGACTGACTGAATGCAATGACATCAAACAAGCTAGAGAAGTTCTCGTCCTGGACCGCGATTTCCGAGGTTGAGTTCTTTTAGCAATGGCTGTAGACATTCTTGGTGACAAGATTCTGATGTCAATCCCTTGAAAAACTTGAAGCGCGGCATCAAAATTGCCCTTTTGGTACTCGAGCCTCCCTAACAATGCTCTGGCTTCCTATTATATCCGTGTACAATACCAATTAACCAACTCCATTTTAGATGTTATTGAAGACATAAGAGGCAACAAGTAACATAGAAGTGGTAAGAAGACCACAAGGTTTTTTCCAAAAATTCTATATAACAGAAGCAATTACACAACAAAACAGACATTCAATAATTGCTAGGCTAGCGGAAAGTTTATAATAGTATGAGAGATTAGGTTACAAGTCTGAACACTGCCACTCTGCAAAGGTTATATCAGCAATTTAGTTGTAAAATTAGTTTCTGAGTCACTACTTCTGATAAGGATACTACCTCATAGTTTAGAGTGAGTGCTTCCTTCAATGTAGACTCAGCTTCATCAACTTGAGCATCTTCAAGTTTTGACTCCCAATCAGCAGTTCCCGTCCTTGAGGAAATGCCACTAGCTGAGAAATCTCTCGTGGCCAAAGACTCAGGAGACTGAGGCACTGGCTCTTCCAACTTGAACTGCTCCCCAGAACAAGCACACAACATATTTGCCAATTTATAGCTCAAGCTAGAGTTCTTCTCTCTGTCATTAACACCCCAGCAAAGGCGACACTTGGTTGCCTCGTCACAGCTGACATGAAACAAAAATCACCTAAGAATTTCCACAAACAGTAGGCACACAAACTTAAAATGAAAATCACCTAAGCAATTCCATAAACAATAAACAGACAGACTTAAATTAAAAATCACCTAAGCATCAGACTTGAAATAACGAATCAGCTAACATTTCCACAAACAGTAGGAAGACAGACTCAGAAATAAAAAATCGCTTGAGCATTTCCACAATTAGTATGAAGACAGACTTGAAACAAAGTTCACCTAAGCATTTCGACAAACAGGAAGTAGACAGAGTTTGAACAAACAAAATTCACACATTAGCTAGAAATGGATCAACAAAACGACGGGCAAAAAGGATGATTACAAGAACAAACAAAGCAAATGACTAAAAGACAGACACAAGAGTAAAGGCATTACCATAATAAGGAAGATTAAAGAAAAATAAAACAGAATCAAGAATCCCAAAAGAGAAGCAGCACAAACCATAAAGCATATAGATTTGCAGTATGAAGAAAAGGGAAGCAAAAGATGGAAAATGGGAAAAGCAGTTACCAACAAAAAGGGAAGAATTTTGAAAATCATTGGAGATCTGAGATTGAAATAGAGGAGACATTTTGAAATACCATTGTCACAAGGAGAGGGTCTTAGTTGGTTAAAGGGAGTTTTGACTAGTAACACTAACAACTGAGTAAGCGAGGAAAGAGCATTGGGTAAAATGAGGTTGGTTGAGCTGCTAGGCTAGCTGCGTGCTTGATAAGTGTGTATGTATGGGGATGGGGTCTGGTGGGGTGGGGAATATACAGAGGTGTTGATGTTGAGTGAGAGAGGAGAGGTGATAATATCATATTATCAGATGAGAGTGATTCACTGTGTGTTTTTGTATTCTAGTCTTCTTTTATTGGTTTTGATGATGACACTAGCTAAGTACTCTCTATTGTTTATGCCATGCCATTGTTTGTTGTTTTTCCCCCTGTTGTAAACTATTTTAATGTCGATCAGATCACAATATCACATTTCAAATAGTAATAGGAGAGATATATTTATATTTTTCTTTTTTAAAGAGGAAAATCTATTCTAATCTTACTCATGTTCCTACTCCTGCACTAATTTAATACCAACCTTACCTCACACCAATACCAACTTTATATCACCAAATAAATCTCCACCTCCGGAAATCGAACCCGGGACCTCTAACTATTACACCCTTCACCTTACCACTGCACCGCCCATTGGGTTCAATAGGAGAGATATTCATTTCACGTTAATTTTTTTTGATTTGTATTGATTCACTTCAGATCAATTCCGTTCCGTTCGATTTAAGTGTATGTAATACAAATTTATTCATTAAGTTTGGTCCATTCAGTTCAGCGCAGGTGTGCATAGGTACAAATTTAAACTTGAATTCAACTCAGTTCAGTTCAGGTCCATTCAGTTCAGAGATTTTCAAGGGAATTGAACAAAGCATAAACTCTATTTAAATAAGCTACAAATCTCTAAACTGAGCTAAATTGAATTCAAAATAAATTTTTATTACCCACACTTGACCTGAATTGAACTGACCTAAACTAAACACAACTGCCATTATATTTAACTGAACATGTGTAACTAGGCTGTAGAAGGCACACACTTATCTGGCTGGAACTGAGATCTTGGCACGCAGGATCCACCCTGTGCCAGAACAACATGATAAATGCATGAGTACTCGTCTACTGCTGTAGTAGCTACTTCCACTATGAATAAATCATAAATGTGTAGCACTTAATAAGTTTGTTAAATGCCAAATCATAATGTTATGCAGCATATGTTGTTCTGGATATTACTGAGTTTGAAAGTTTACCCGCATATTTTAAGGGAAAATTGCAAAACAAGTATTAAGGTTCCACCCAAGTTGTATATATAATGCCAACATTTCATTAGTTACAAAATAAGTACCATAGCAAAAAAAATCGTTACAAATTAACAAATTTTTGTTTAATTAACAGATCATCAAACAATTAAGGACGAATTTCAATTAAGGACGAATTTCAATTAAGGACCAAATCTGGGCGGGCGGCAGAGCTCCACAACTGCAAAGCTCAATGGTGGAGCTCTGCACAGCCCAGATTTGGGCGAGGGCGGAGCTGCAGCTCCGCCTGCTCCGGTGGTGGATCCGATGGCTCCGCCACCGGAACCTTAAAAAAAGAAGAAGAAATGGAAGACGGGAGGAAGAAGAAGAAATGGGAAAAAAAAGGGAGGAAGATGAGCTCCATTAATGGAGTTTCTTCTTCTTCAAATTCTATTAATTGAGAATTTGGGTTTTTTTAAAAAAATAATTTTGTTTATATAGTTTAGGGTGAAAGTGCAATTATAGTAAGTCTAGAAATTGCAATTTAGTCCAAATAATAAGGATGTGTTTGTTGTTGTTTATTAAAATTTAGATTTAGGACTTAGGTGTAATTGTTATATCTAATGGGATCCGGGTGAGAAGTTGTGATCCAACAGGGGGTATATGTAATAATCCCAACAATTAATTATCGCAGAAGATGGACACTAAAATGGGTAAAAGATTAGAGGAGCTAGGGGGAGTTATATATGAAATTAGAGTTTAAAAATTGTCACTTTAAAGTTTGGTTTAAAGTTTGGGAAGATACAAAATATAAAGTCTCCTAGGATACGGTCTTTTTTTTTAAGAACGAAAAAATATTAAATATATAATTAAAAACATTGTTTGTTTTATTCAAAATATTAGTGGTTTAAACAGTATCGTATTAGGATATGTGAATTATAAAAAAATAAGCGGCCTCTCTGCGCCCCTGCTTTTTATTTCAATATTTAGTTGTTTTTCTGTCTTTAGTATACCCCTTCCGTCCGCCCACAAATGTCTCATCTTGAATTGGGCACAGTATTTAAGGAGGTGTTTAATATATTGATATATAGTACAAATGGGATATATTAGAGTACTAAATGAAAAGTAAAGTAGTACGAGCGGGGATGAATTGTGGTAGTATATTGATATATAGTACAAGTGGGTTAGGACTTAGGAGTAGGAGTGTCTGATTTAAAAGTAATAAAAAGGTTCCTTTTTTGGACATGGTGCATTTCTGGGCGGACGCCCAAAATGGAAAGATGGTGCATTTCTGGACAGCGCGGCGCTTGCCTGCCATGTTTTGTACTGGCGCGCGGAAGATGTTGCGGCCTGCAATGCGCGGCGTGCTCATGCTGACGCGCGACGCATTGCCTTCACTTGAACGTTGGATCTCTTCTCGGCATGGTTTTTTGGGCCGACTCTTAGTTCGACTCGACCGGTAATGCTCGTGAACCACGCCTTGGATCTTTATCTTCAATTATCATTGGAATT
>JAYMSL010002250.1:0-14750 GCA_036897195.1 Plantago coronopus
CGAGCTCCATTAATGGAGTTTTCCATTTCAAAATTAAAAAAAAAATTAAAAAGGTGGAGGAGGAAGAAGGTTGAGATGGAGGGGTAATTATGAAAAGTGAATTAAGAATTGGGGTTAAAATTGAAAAAAAAAATTAAAACTTGAAGGATATTATTGAAAATTCGCTTAAGACCATGTTTGGTTGTTTTGTTGATGAAGTTAAAAAAATTGATTTCGTGGATCCAGATGTAATTGATGATGTAATTGGTCTCAAGTGTAATTGCAACATCTAAGAGGGGGCCTAGATGCAATGGACCCTTTTATTTATGGTTCTGCACTTTATAATCTTTGCAAGGACTAGGACTTTGTGTTGGTCTACCTGATTAAGATATTTTAGAGTACTCTGAATCATAGACTTAAATTATTAGGTTTAGATGGTGCACCTATTTAAATAACTTATAAGACAGTTGTTATTAAGTTTATGACAAGTTAACGTGTGTACGTGTGAGAGGCTCGGTTTGTGAGGGAACCCGAGTGACTGCAGCTTTCATGGTTCCTAATTAGGGTTCAGGTGCACTCTCTCATTTCGTACAGTGCCTAACAAGAGTATGTGAAAGGATACAATGGTCGTCATATATATAAGAGGTTAGGTGCTCCTTTATCGTTCGGTAAGATTACGTACATAATTAGTGGCTAGTGATCTTATTGCACCATCAATATATTAGTTAGTCGGGTGATCTCATCGATCTGTTTGTACCCACGCCAGGTTGCTAATTATGTTTAGTAGCCTAATTAGTGGATGATTTGTGCATTGTTTGTCTATGATTTGGTTGAGTATTATGTTCTTGAGTGTTGATTTATCAATTGAATTTGGACGTTCATTCGCAATCCTGATGATAGTAAAATAATGGGCTCCACCATTTGGTATCTGAACGAGTTCATCCTTATATATCTCGTTATAGATTGGTGACCTGCATTAAAAGTCCCAAAGCTCAGACTAAATATCAACAGCCTGTGAATCAGGGGCTTCAAGACCGAAGGTTAGACTGACAAGGATTTTCATAGAATCAACTACCTAATCTGATTTAAGACATCATCGTAGAAGTATGGAGTTTTTCAAGCAAGAGACGGCTAGGGTTTACGGATCCATCCTTTACAAGACATCGGTTCAAGCTTTATTGAAGAACTGGAGGAATGGGCAAGGAATCCGGAGGAGTAAGGAGGGCGGGATCAATGGCCATACCATGGATATGAGCAGTGGCAGCATAGGGTTAACCCGTAACCGCAGCAGCAACGGCTTGAACAACCTGTCGTTATGTGCGCCAAATATGGCCACAAGGGCCCAACCGTAGAGCGGCAACAACAGGACTGGTCCACCCGGTCTGAGGAGGCTTGTCGAAGGCATATGCCGGCAATCGAAAGCTAGACTCGGCCATGCAATGAGAAAGGAGAGAGAAGAGAAGAAAGAAAACAAATGATAAGGAGAAAAGGGACATTTGAGCAAATCAAGATCTTTTGGGATTTCCTCTCTTTATGGATTTCGATGCACCGGATACATTAAAAGAATCAACGGAAACATTGACATCATCGTTTGATGGTGGGTCGATCGACACATAGCTATGTGGCATCAACGTTTGTGAAGAAATATGGAAGATCTAAAATTCAAAAAACCTGAAATCGACACCGTGACTATGGACCTACGATCGACGATATCTACAGAGAGAAAGTACAACAATTTGATGTTTTGGCTTTAAGGTACACCTTTCTCTATGTCTATTTATGAAATTTCGCTGCAACATATATCTAATGATATGTTAGTATATATTTGGAATGTCGTGGATCCTAAATTTTGGTTCGATGCTCATTCTAAATGTATATATCCAGACTGAGGACCGGAGATTCGGTCCGGTCTTCCAGTCCGGTCTCACATATGCTCAGCCCTAATCATGATAGACACCAGAATCTGAATTTCATTTCCCAAGTTTTAGAAAGGGGACTAGAAAAATGGTGCGCATGTCATAGGTGATTAAGGAGTTTTAGACTGTTCCGCATGTGGGGAAGACTGTTAGGCATAACTTAGTCTTGAGAGAAGCAACTGTGGTGATGCAACACATGAATTTCACCCTGGATCTGCATGTAATTAACCAGCTTGGAGAGATTTGTAGTTTTGGGGATGTCGTGGATAGAAAGCCTGGAACATGTATGATTGGATGTAAGGTAGATCATGTGCTTTAACAGTTAATAAGGGCGTGATAAAAGGGAGTTGAAATTCATGATGGACGTGATAAAGAAAATAAAAGTTGACACAACTACACCAAGACTTGTAAAATAATAAAATGGACCACTTTTTTATGACGATAAGATTCTATTCTCTCTTCCCACTAAATATATGTATATTTAATGCATAGTATTTCACAACAATTTCTTCATCACTTCCTAAAACAAAGATGGATAAACTTTATACACACCAAACAAATAAAAGAAACATATCTATCCAATTTTGTAAGGAAAATTTGTCTAATTTGCACCACCTTTCACTTCTTCCATATTCTTCGCACCATAACCAATATCTCACCTCTCAACATAAATATAGCAAACTTTAACCATCCAACCTTCCTTTCTCTCTCTCTCATCACCATCTCTTTTTCTCTCTAAACAACAAAACAAATACTCTCTCCAAACTTCTGACAACAACCCACAATCTACCTTCTTCTGGTCGGAAATGGCTGACCATTTCCGCCCATCAAGCAACATTAACGACCCAGAGCCAAAATCCGACAATGATATTCCTACCCCTTTCCCAAAACTCGACGGCCTCGACAGAGACGACTACAGCGAGGCTGCCTACGAGATATTCTTCTCTGCATGTCGAGCCTCTCCAGGGTTCGGGGGTCGTAGCCCCATCACGAATTACAACTCAACCGAAGAAGGTGCAAGTGATGGAAATGGTATCGGGTCATCAGGACCCATTTCACCAAGGCCCAAGGGGGTCGGAATGGCGGTGACGAGCAGGGTGAAGGGGGCACTGGGGTTGAAGATGGTGCAGAAGAGCCCACCATCTTCAAGGAGGACGAGCTCATTTGGGGAGAATAATGTCTCCCCGTCTTCTCCGGTGGCTAGCACTAGGACTCCCTCGTTCGGAGTCACACAGTTGGGGAAGGGGAGGGTGAGGCGGCCGATGACGTCCGCAGAGATTATGAGGCAGCAGATGAGGGTCACGGAGCAGAGTGACAACCGCCTACGTAAAACTCTCATGCGGACTCTTGTTGGACAAGTATGTATATATATTCTGGTCAAAGTTTAAAACCAATTTACCTACTTTGCCCCTAATGGTGTCCTTATAGTTATAATATTGTCATCAGGTCATCGGGATAATTTGACTTTCTTTTTGTTTTTTGTTTTGTTTTGTTTTTTTTTTTTTTTTTTTCTTTCAAAATTTTACAAAGGGCAATATGATCGATTAAGTAGGGGCTTGGCATTGTATAGCACTATAGCCTAATACGATTCTAACTATTGTGAAATGGTTTTTCTTGGGATATTAGATTTAGATGAAATTCCCCTGTTGAATTGTGAACAATTACTCAATTTTCATTTTGCCAAATTTATAGATTTGTTTTTCACCAGGCGTCAGTAATGTTATACGTACTGAACGTAGTTGCTTGCTTTGATCAGATGGGCAGGCGAGCGGAGACGATAATCCTTCCAGTCGAGCTGCTACGCCATTTGAAACCTGCCGAGTTCAGCGACGCTGACGAGTATCATCTCTGGCAGAAACGCCAGCTGAAAATCCTTGAGGCAGGGCTCTTACTACACCCTTCAGTTCCACTAGAAAAGAAAGACACCTCCGCGGCCAAGCTCCAGGAAATTATCCTAACATCCGAGGCTAAGCCGATGGACACAGGAAAGAATTCAGAAACCATGAAAACATTTGTCAATTGTATCACTTCCTTGGCATGGCGAAGTCCTGAGGAAGAAAGCACTGATGTGCCTCATTGGGCAGATGGATACCCTCTCAATGTTCATATCTATGTTGCACTGCTCTCTGCAATCTTCGACCTGAAGGACGAGACTTTGGTCCTGGATGAAGTTGATGAATTGTTGGAACTTATGAAGAAAACTTGGCCTACACTGGGAATCAATAGGCCTGTGCATAACTTATGCTTTGCTTGGGTGTTTTTCGAGCAATATGTTAAAACAGGACAGGTGGAGCATGATCTTCTTGGTGCATCACTTGCTATGTTGAATGAAGTGGCCACTGATGCTAAGAGAGTTGAACGAGAGCCAGGCTATGTGAAGATGCTTGCGTGTGTGTTAACAACAATGAAAAATTGGGTTGACAAGCGATTAATGGATTATCATGTGACTTATGATAAAGGAACGATTGGGCTCTTGGAGAACATAATTCCTTTAGCCTTTTCGCTTAAAAAGATACTGCAGGACGATCCGTGTTATTGTGTCTTATCACGGGAAAACGGTGATGTTGGTGATGATTCAAATGGAAATGTGGTTGATCAGTATATTCGATCATCTCTTGGAAATGTATTCGCCAAGGTTCATTCATTTCCTTATGTTTTAAAATCATGTTTTTAAAAAAGAAAAAGTACAAGTCCACCTCTCTTACTTGATATTTCATGCTTGGAAATAATCAGCAGATGCTTGAAGAACAGAAAGCTAAGGTGACAACGAACATGGAAATACACGAAGTGACCGAGCTGCTTAACAAGCTGGCTCGAGAAACTGAAGAATTAGCTTCTAAGGAGAAAGATATATTCAGTCCTGTTCTCAAGAAATGGCAGCCATTTGCTGCTGGAGTTGCAGCTGTGACACTGCACACGTGTTACGGGGCATTGCTAAAGAAGTACCTGACAGGAACTCCCTCGGCCATTAATGAAACTGTCTCGGTGTTGCTAAGGGCTGGGAAGCTTGAGAAGGTGTTGTTACAAATGGTGGTTGAGGAGTCTGTTGGATGTCAGGAGGGAAGTAAATCAATTGTGAAAGAGATGGTTCCTTATGACATTGATGCAGTCATTCTTAAGCTATTGAAACAATGGATTCAAGAAAGATTGTCGAAGGCGAAAGAGTATCTAACAAAGGCCAAGGAAATGGAGGTAAGAAAATTATTTACATCTTTGAAGTCTTTTTAACACTCTGCTAGAGATGGAACTGCAAAGTTATTTTGTTCTGTGCATGTTTTACAGACATGGAACCCCAGGTCGAAAAGTGAGCCACACGCACAATCTGCTGCAGAACTGGTTAGAGCTGCCAGGGAATCATTAGAGAGTTTCTTTGCCATTCCTGTTAATGTATCAGAGAACTTACTTTATGATCTTGCTGATGGGTTGGAGAATCTGTTTCAAGACTACTCGGCGTTTGTTGCGTCATGTGGTAAGAATTAGCTACGTTCTCTCAAACTGTTGATTAGATTTGTTAATACTATGGTAATTGATATATGCATCACTTCATTTTGTTGTTGGATTCAGGATCAATGCAGAGTTATCTACCTACCCTTCCTCCTCTAACAAGATGCGGCCGGGAGTCGAAGTTTCTGAGGCTATGGAGAATGGCTGGATGCAATGTAGGAGTAGAAGATCCAAAGAATGAAACACTTCATGAAGTGAATGATCCCCGTCGTTCAACAAGTCGTGGAACACAACGCATATACATTCGTCTCAACACTTTGCATTACCTTCTGGCACAATTTAACGCCCTTGACAAGGCAATAGCTCTCGCACCAAATGTAACCTCAAGCCCGAAAAGTAGATTTGGCAATAGAAGACAACTCGGCAGCTCATACTTTGAGCTTAGCCGGTCTTCTATACAAACAGCTTGCCAACACTTGTCGGAAGTTGCTGCATATCGTTTGATTTTCATGGACTCAAGCTCGGTGTTCTATGAAACCCTTTATGCTGGTGATGTAACGAATGCACGAATTTGGCCAGCATTGAGAATACTGAAACAGAATCTCTCTCTATTATGCTCGGTAGTAACAGAACGAGCCCAAGCTGCAGTGCTAAAAGAAGTAATGAAGGCTTCTTTTCATGCCTACTTAACAGTTCTATTAGCTGGAGGTAGCAGCAGAATCTTTGATTGGTTAGACCATCATATGATTGAGGAGGATTTCAAGAACTTGAAGCGCATCTTTTACACATGCTCAGAAGGTTTGATCTCAGAAGACGCAGTTGACAGGGAAGCTGAGATTGTGGAAGGGGTGGTTTCATTAATGGCACAGTCCACTGAACAACTGATCGAAGATTTCAGCATAGCGACTTGTGAAACGAGTGGCATTGGTGTTATGGGTGGTTTTGGACAGAAGTTACTTATGCCACCTACCACTGGCAAATGGAATAGGTCAGATCCAAATACCATACTGAGGGTACTCTGCTACAGAAATGATGGAGCCGCAAATGATTTCTTGAAGAGAACGTTCAAGTTAGCGAAAAGAAAGGGATCGCATTGATGTGAACTAGCGAAGCGATCTGCTTTTGTTTGTTGCAGATATTGGAACAGGATACAAAATATGTTCATTCATGTTTTCAAGAATTTGAGGCAGAATGTGAAGTAAGTTAATGTGATCTGTACTTGCTTGTGTATGCAAATTTTTATATCCCAAGTCAAGATTAGAGATTTGAGAGTGTTTTGTCAAATTTTTTCCTTTATCTTTTCTTATTTAATTTCTAGGCAAGACTTGTTTGTAATATTGTTGGACAGGAATTGAGTTCATTCTTTGCACAACTTTGGGATGTTATGTTAATATATTACTTGTAATCACAGATTTTTTTTCATTCAGATTTTAACATGTACTCCCTCCGTCCAAGCACAAGCTTCCCACTTGTGTTTTGGTCAACAAAATAAGGTTTTGATTATTATATTATAAGTGAAGGTAGTGGAAGTACTTTTTAGTGTGTTGTAATTAAATGAGTGGAGAAAGATTGGGGACATGTCCAAAAAAGGAAATGGGAAGCTTTGTAACGGACTACTAAAATGTAAAGTGAGAAACTATTGACTGGACGGAGGGAGTACTATGTTGCTGTTTTGATCATAAAAAACTCCAGAAAATCTGAATCTCTATTGCATTTTTTTCTTCTATTTGAAGATGAAATGACAGAATGCTATGAAAAGCAAAACCAGAATCTGTAGCTAAAGAAAGCACTTTGTACAATAACAATCTCCTATAAGGTTTTATTGAGACAGAAAGGAAAAGAAAGTGGAAACTGTGTGCATTTTGTTTCTTATATTAATCCTTCCTGGCTCCTGCTGTTGATGTTTAACACTATGTCTCCACTGCTTCTTGGCTACTCAAGTTATGTGTCTTGGCCCCGTATTCTTCCGTAAGAACTTTCATCGAATCGGTTACTTCTGCCTTGTATACGTAATACTTCACCATAACCAAGAAGAATATGAAGTTCAGAAAGTTCAACACTGCAAAGAACGCATAGTAATAGTCTAAATGAGACTTGTTAAGATTATTTCTAACCCATCCGTCGTGCCCATCGCCTCTTGTGATTCGTGAAACAGTCGATAAAAGGAAGCTACTAACGAAATTCCCAACTCCGAGGCTAGTCATAGAGTAAGATGTTCCAAGACTCTTCATGCTCTCTGGTGCCTGATCATAGAAAAACTCGATTTTGGCCACTTCAAGAAATGCGTCGGCAGTTCCCATCAATATGAACTGTGGTAGCAAAACGAAGATGGACAGAGGCAGTGTTCCTCCATTTTCGACTAGGCCATCATGCCTTGCGACACTAAGCCTATACCTTTCGGTTGATGAGGCGATAACCATGATGACTATATGTATGATCATCCCAATTCCCATTCTCTGAAGTAGAGTAATGCCTCTAGGATTCTTTGTCCATCTTCGAACTATCGGTACAAAGTAACGGTCGTACAAAACGACTGATACTAGCATGGACAGGGTCACGAATCCGGCTAGACTGGCTGGTGGGATCTCAAAATTGCCAACCTGTCTGTGTAGGGTAGTGCCTTGCTTGACAAACAAGGTGTTAATCTGAGCTATCATTGTACTTGGGACAAAACTGGCTACCAAGATTGGGATCATCCCTAGCATTTGTTTGGTTTCCTCCACTTGTGTGACAGGGCATAGTAGCCATGGACTAGTTGAACCTGTTTTCACACTAGCTTTGTTGAGAAATCTGCACAAAATCAACATATAAAACTCAGTCATTATTAAATTTAAGAAGGCAAAATAAAGATCAGTGACTTGTATTAGCCCTGTTATGGTCTATTTTGGTTTTCTTATAATCAACTTTGCAAATGAATTTGCATAGACATTTAAGTCTGAAGAAATTTAGCATTGTATTCAATTTTTTTAAAATTTCTTAACTGAACTGAATTGAATAGACCGAAATAGAACACGACTGATATGTGAACTAAGCATTAGTCAACCAGTGTCTTAATATCCCAAGCAGTAGCATGTGATTGGGCCTTTGGTTAAGCAAGAAGAAACAGACCACTGACTGTGATAAGAAAAGGACACTTGGGCTGAAATTAGCTAAATGGACCACAGGTCCACAAACATTAAAGTATTAAATAGTCAAGAATGGAGCCTACTTACTCAATTCTGCAAATGGTCCAATAGCATTTCCTCAATCTTAGGATTTTTTTCTCAATTTTCACTTCTGATTTCTCTATCACATTACTCTCAAGTCAAGTAGTCTAGCATGACAAATTAAAAATGATCAGATATTAGTCAATTAAGGCTGTTTTTGACAATTTTACAAGATATTGAGATTTAGTGATTGGTCGCAAAATCACGAAAAAGTCCACAATTTGTACTAACTTTTAAACTTTAAATGTATTTGCACCCGTCTAATCGTCTAATTAGCCTAGTGACTGAAAGTGAAAATGGGCAAAGAACGTGGTTGCAAACCTTAGTGTAGAAGTAGAATCGATACGGTACTTTCCCTTCTTGTACTCCACCAAATCGAGCTCGTATAGTTCTTTAGGATCGCTCGGAGCAGCTACATTCCATTTCCTCAAGGCAGCTATTATGACCCTAGCCATCTTTGTAAAAGGGCTTCCAGTTGGCTTTTTATGCCTGTAAAACGGGGTACCCGACAAGAAAATGATAATCGAAATTGCCAGGCCGATTGTCGGAAGCCCGTAACCAAGAGTCCAGCCCACATTGTCCTGGATGTACACAAGCACAGTGTTTGCAAACAGTGTGCCAAGAAATATGCTAAACATCCACCAATTGAAGAAAGAAAGCTTGTGGTTCTTCTCCTTAGGGTCGTATTCGTCGAACTGGTCCGCCCCGATTGTGGAAATGTTAGGCTTTGTTCCACCAGTGCCCAGTGCTAGTATGTAGAGTGCCCCAAAGAACACAGCTAGTTGCAGTGTTGTGGTTTCAGGGCAATTTGTACCACTAGGACATGAAGCTGGCTTTAGGGGGTGTATTGTCACTGCCAGTGTTAGCAAGGACATACCCTGCCAAAAGATAGACAAGGTTATAATGACATAAAAGTTTTAATTAAAAGTTCTCTAATTATTAACCAAAATTGTGACATTATTCGTACATCATTTACACAGGCTATTGCATAAAATCGAAAAAAAATTAGTGAATATTAAATGCATAGAACTAAATCCGAGTAAAGGCAATTAGAAACCTGGATAGAATCATAGAACCATAGAAGAAAACCATGCGCACAGAGACAGATATTTTGACCTGGATAGATCAGAAGAAATTTCAAAGTACTAACTTGCAAACCATTTTTATAGCGTAGAACATTTGAATACTTTCAGAGTGACATTTAATGTACAATAATAATTAGGTATCTCCTTGTATTGCCAAAATTCAGGTCAGTCTTGGTCTAAACTCGTGTTTCAACTTTCAAATACCGGCAGACCTACCCCTGCCGTCGGGCTCGGTTTCAAACCCGATTGATAAAAAATATACACCTAAATTCGACTTTTTTTTGTCGGACTAGCTTGAATTCAAAGCAAAATCCATACGTACACGCATTATATTGGATTAATCTAATGCAAAATATATCATTGGCTCCGGTCTTTCGTAGTCAAGTTGAATATAGTACTACGCTAGTCTATTCACAGGATTATTATAACTTTTTATAATATAGGTTAAATTTTAAAATTGGATTGGAATTTGTCCGTTGATGGATAAACTATAGCCATATTGATAATAGGCAAGTACTTGTCTTCTATAGCATAAAATAATTATGAATTATCATAAAAGACAATGCCCTGAGGAGAAAATGGTGACACAATTAAGTACGGAAAATCAAGATATTTTAGTTAGTATACCATACAAACGAATAAGAATCAATTTAGAATCTTTTACCATAATCACATGTCCATTTCTACAATTTTCACCGTCAGAATTGAAAAGTTTCATCTACTAATCTACTTTAGAAATCCCGTATTTTAAATAGATATCGTCTCAGTTAAAAACTCGAACTTTATTGGTATAGGTATGTCTCGAACTTTATTGGTATATATAAGTCGGAAAGCTTACAGAAAGATAGATAGCGCAAGCAATGATGAAAGTCCAGTATCGGCCTAAAACGGCGTCGGCAACGTAGGCGCCGAGGATAGGGGTCATCCAGATGGTGCCGACCCAGTAGGTGACATTGTTAGCTGAGGTCACAGTGCCTTCATGCAGTTTTCTGGTTAAGTAGATGAACAGATTCGAGGATATCCCATAATACGCCATTCTCTCGAACACTTCATACACTGTATTCATACAATAATACAAACAATTTCATTTCATCGGATTCGTCACATGAATATGATCAGTTTGTCCTAATTTATTCTTGCTGGATTATGGCTACAACTTACAGGTATATAGTTGTTTTCTAGCACAACTTGTGTGTGCTGGTTGCGAAACAATACTTTTATACTACCATATGACATGAAAATGGGTGCATGTATTTATTAAAGGGGGCAACTTGTATTATTCTTGGGCTTTATAATCTATCGTTTACCTAGACTCTAGAGACTAGAGTCAAGCATTAATATTACGTTCGGAGTTTATGGATATTTTTATTTAAATCTTGTGTTTCGGTAAGACTTAATACATTGACGGTACTAAACATTTCGGTCTATCATGTGAGAGGTACAGAGAGATGATTAGATTGTTAGGATGAGTATCACGTATTTGTACTTAACATACTATTTTTAAGATGGATAATATCGAAATAAATTGTAGAATTTTGAAATGAATAAAAGAGTTGAATTGTTTTGTTAAAGTACGTGGTTGGCTCCACCATAGTCTGACAAACTTTATGGAGATTTTTGATGAGTTTGGTAAGAACTTTACACCAAAATAAGATGTGGTGTATGGCTTAGGTTCCAACGATGAAGGATGGGAAGTAAAGGTATAGGTGAAGACGACCTTTTTGACGTGATCTAAACAGGATAATATATGAACCAAATAAACAAACGAGCATTATTTTATTTTCTTGCAATCATTTTCAAAAACTCAAAAATATCTTCATGTCCTTGATCAATAGAGCTCAAAATTTATTAGAATTTCCTTTTTCTTTAAACCATTTTACGTCGATTATTTCTCTTTTCATCAAGGTTCGAGCACGGATGAAAAATTCCTCGTAATACTGTAAGGAATCATGTATTAGAAGTCTAGAACACATGAAAAACGAGAAAAGTGGGTGCATGCGCTTCTTTGATGTTGGATTCTACCCGTCTTAAATATCAATTTGACATGCCTCTGCAGAGCTCTCATTTCGAAAAACAATGTTTTCATACTCATATCAATGAGGTTTTGATGGAGAAATAGAGAACTATCTTCATTCAAGCACCGACATGTATAAAATGTTTCCTCTACTATCTGTCGGAATCTCAACTTAACTAATTAACTAAGTCCAACTCCCCGGACTAGAGTCGAATTGCAAATTAAGGAAACACTCTATAACATATATATCAGCAACGAAGCTAAAAATGACATATTAAACAAAATAGGTCTAAAGCATCATGATCCGTTATAACACGAAATAAAACTTAGAAAACATACCAACAATGAAGGAACAAGCAGTCCATCCTCCTCTTTTTGATCTAAGAATCGCGTTTCCACGAAGATCGACAGTCCCATCTTGTGTGTATCCATCATCACCATTTCCCTTTTCCACTTCCATGGCACTCATGTCTTCCTTCTTATACGAAGTATATGTAATGACAGAAAGAACTATGAGTAACTAATGTTGTAGTTAATATATACTTGCACAGTGATTCTTATCCACACTGGTGATTGTGCAGTGTGTGGAAGTATGTTTTGCAAGTGTACTTATAAAGCTCAGAGGATTCTTTATATAGACTCAAACCCTTTGACTTGCTTGAGGTTATAAGTCCAATATTCAACCAATAAGTTTGCAGCTTGGGAAGAATTTGATGGCTTGTGAGCGACTTGCACGTAGTATGGCTCCCACACATCGACAGATCGACGAGAAATTGGTGCATAGTTTAAGTACTACCAATGTTGACTGGTCAAATCTCAGCAGTAAGTGATACCAACTTGTTATAGTAATAGGTTTAATGTCATACACTTCCGATCTAAATTTTCAAATTTACACATTTTATCATTAAACTTGTGAAAATTTTGTTTCGCCACATTTAAATTTCTAAACGAATATTTTTTTCACTTCTAACTTTAAATCCTGGCTCCGCCTCTACGCACAACTAGGTACTCCAAGCAGGGTCGGAACCAGGAAGGTGCATATGGGGGCGTCTGCTCCCCCAATTTTACTTAAAATACCTTTTTTGTTTGTAATATTTATGCTTTTTTAAGTTTAGGTCCCGGACTGTCGAAATAATCATGTATCTCTAACTTAGATTAATTTCTAGGTCTGATGAGGTCACTATATGTACTAGCCAAGCGTTCTACCATGGTGTACAATCCTCCTCTAGGTGGGGTTTCGCCCATCTCACACTCAAGGAATCATGTTACGTAGATAAGCATATTCGAGTTTAAGTCTAGTCCGTTGTAACTTGTAAACATTCGTACACTCAAGTAACTAGATAGGTACTAAATCTGAGCTTCAAACAATCCAAACCTTGCAAGACGACAAGCCAAATGTGCACTTCGAGGTGGTGTTTCGCATCTCAGTCCTCAAGTTATAGAATAAATACATGCGCATTTAATATCCAAGCCCGCCCTAGCCCCTTTATTAGTTGTATCTAAGACACACCCTCTTGACGACCCTTCACACGCACCCATTGCAACAAACCAATCGATAAGATTGGGAAAATCAAGGATTTTGTCTTGTTATAAATAACTTATCTAAACTTTATCTAATATATATCGCGTCTGAAACTGCACTTTACTACTCTTGGAGTTATTTAGATAAGTATCCTAAAAAAGGTAAAATTTAGAGAAGTATTCGTGTATGACGAAAACAGGCCCCCTCCAACAAACTTATGTATTCCTTATATTCACTATTTTGTCAGAAATTATATCAATAAAATGTTTTCAAAATGTTTTCAAAACTTATTTATTCCTTATTCACTATGACGAAATTTTTTCCGAAAAGTCTTCTTTAGGACCAAAAGTGCATCCGGAGTGAGTGGCAATGAAGTACCATATCCATTTATAATACACGCATTCAATCTATCCAACTACCTTATTTTTATCTATTCACGACAAACTGGTAACACGTCTTAGTGGGTCATCCATATTCCATACCGTATTAGGGACACTTTTGGTATTATGACAAAGTAAGTAGCAAAGTCAACACAAAATATGGACTTTAGTAGTGGCAAGTATGAACATAGCAGGTAGCATTATTGCTTGGAATCAGAATTCAGAGACTTAAAAAAGGACATTTTGAATTGACCGCCATCTTGAGAGTCATTTTCCTTCTAGGCGCGGACAACACATTCGCAATATCTTGATAGCATGCGACTTATAGTACTAGTGTATTGCGCGATTTCTAATAGTAGTGGATGAAAATTTCAAAAAGACGTAAGATTTTGGCTTTATCATATGCGGCTGGCCTCTTTTGATCATATCTCTTTTGGATTGATTCATAAGAACATAATGACAAATAGGATATGACATGGCATGACGATGCAAGTTTATACACTTGAGTCTCTGCAATCATTGGATCTTCATGATGAAATTGAGGGAATTGTTAATTGAGTTCCACTGATAGGATTTTATCTCATATACTACATCGAAAAATGCGCGAAATATAATTATAAACATTAAGTTTTCAATACATATCATGCATGATTGAAATCTAAGTTATATAAAAGTTTGAATTTATAGAGAAATTTGAAATATAGTAATTTATATAAATAGTTTGTATATTGATTACTATTAGGTAACATATCTTTAGGTGGTGAGTATGATTGAGATAATAATTTAATATGTAATGTCTCATCCAGATTCGACAAATGAGCATTGACCTGCAGCACATAAACCAAAATCAAGCAAGAGCCAAGGGCAGGCGAGTGCAGACATGGACCAAACCGAAGCAGGGTTGGATTAAACTTAATATCGATGCAAGTGTTAATCCTAGCACAAGGAATAGTCGAATTGGGGGTATCTTACGTGATGAGCAAGGCCGATGGATCGGGGGCTTCTCTGACCAAATTGGGGCCAACACGTCTACGGCGGCGGAGCTTGAGGGGCTGATTCATGGCCTAGAGTTTGCGTGGGGACGTCGGCCACGTCAGATTTCGGTGGAGACCGATTCACAGCAATTAGTTCTAATGCTGGAGGGGGGAATGGAAATTCCAATTCATCTCCTAGCCCGAATCGAAGATGGACGGAAGCTCTTACA